>LZPO01066639.1:5420-18497 GCA_001675575.1 Neotoma lepida
CACACACACACACACACACACACACACACACTGAAAATCACACACACTGAAAATGCATATATACATACATCCATAAATACAAACATACATATGACTTGGAAGAAAATAAACTGATGCAGACAAAAGTGTATTATTAGTCACCAAGGGAATGAAGCTTAAAAAATCACAATGAAATCCCAGTATACATCAGCTACAAATGCTAAACTTGAAAAAACTGCCACTACTAATTGAGTCATACAGAACCCACATATTTCTGGCAGTGATAAAAACAATATAACAACTTTAGAAAACACTTTGGCATTTTCATGTAATAAAACTTTTGCTGCTAATTATCTAAGAGAAGTGAAATACACTCAAATAAAGGACTCTGCCGATCTTCATAACTGTGTGATGAAACTTTTCCTGGGGAGANACAACACATGTCTACTCATCCCAGGTAAGGAATCTACAACAGATGAAAGTATGGACACCACCAAAATCCAAATTGTGAACCATTGAGTTTTATTCAGNTTACTTATAAGAGTATGGGTGAGAGGTTACTTAAAGAGCAGAAATGACTCACAGACATCTGCATTACCAAGGCCCACCACAACATAGGTGACAGCTCACAAAGCTGGGAACCTGGGGCACACTGCACAGTCAGCAGGCAGCTCAGCAGGCTGGAGAGTATCCTTTCCAGGTGCCTCAGTTGGTCTAAACCTCTTCCAGGCAGATTGACTGGTTGCTGCTTCTCCCAGACAGCTGATCTTGTCTCAGAGTCCTCTGCACAGCTGNGTTTCCTTCTCTCGGACAGGGATTCTCAGAATTTATTTGTTTAATTGTTTGTTATTTTTATTTATTTTTGCTTACTCTGACAGGAAGGGGCCTAATGGACTTGTGAATCTGCTCCATTTCAGAAACTTCCTGAAGCTATTTTGAGTTGTTTACCTTCCTGTTTATGGAGCTTCCTGTAGGATAGAAAGTTTCAATTCTTGGAGGAAATTGTTACACAACAATAACAGATTCTTTTCTCATATACAATAGCTGAATGTCCATTAATTGGTGAATGAACAAACAAATTGTGATAAAACGATACAATACAATAATGCCCATTAACATAATGAACAATGATAAGTGTATTACTGCAGGCAAATCTCAACTAACATACTAATATATGAAGTCAAACTTGAAAGGCTGTATACTCTACAGTCCCTTTAATATGGCACTAAAAGAGNGAAGCAAAAATGAAGTTCATAAGTACATCAGTGTTTGGCAGAATGAAGAGAGGAAAAGATTAACCATAAAAACACATGAGTGAAATTCTTCGTGTAACAAATGTGTTCTGTTTCTTGATGAAAGCACCAGTTTCACAGTCATGTACATCTGTCAGAATTCACTGTTGGGCTTGGACGTAGCACATTGTAGAGCCCTTGAGTAGCATGTGTAAGACCATGGGTGGGTTCAATCCTCACAACCAAAGAGAAAAAAAGAAGACACTGATTGCTTTAAGAAGGTAACTTTTAAGATCTTTAAGTTATGGCTCAAGAATACAGTTTATAAAAATGATGAATAGGGTAGTCTCTGTATAATGGAGTTTGCAATTTAGTGTAGAAGATAAATGAGCCAACTCCACAGCACAGCGCTAAATGTAGTGTTTCTATGAAGTTTTAATTCAACATGGATTTGTGAAGCCCTACTATGTACCAAGCGGCATTTGGGACTGCAGGTTACAAGAGAGGAAAAAACAATTGTTTCTTATTTTACGAAGTTTATNTTGTACTAAGGGTACAGGGACAATATCTAAACACTCAGTTCATAAAGAAATTATAGAAAATGAAGTAATTGGTACTATTTAAAAGGAAAAAAACCAAGATAAGGAATATAGTGGAGTTAGGAGTCTGTTCAGTTTCACAGTAGGTGGTAAAGCTAGATTGCACTGAGAAAGAGACAAACTCTTAGAGAAAGTGAAGGGGTGACCCATGTTAACCATGAGGAGCATGTTCCATGAGAGGCAGAAGGTGACAAACTGGCCACATGGTGGGAGAGTGGCGAATGAGTTTCAGGAATGAACAGCAAGTTTCTTTACAAAAGAGTGTGCAAGGGAGGGAGAGTAGGAATTGAGACCAGAAAGGGAATAAACCTGGGGTTAGGAGGGTTTTCCTTTTGATTCGCTTCAGTTTTAGTGAAGATACAAAGTCACAAGCAGAAACAGAGGATGATCTGGGTAGTACTGGGGATTTTCAAAGACAAGATACTACACTAGTGACTCATGGTATTAAGAGTATAAGTAGCCAGAGGCATCCACTCTGATTATATGGATCCATTTGAAAGATATGGACATAGATTTAAGCTGAGACTAAACAAGCTGATCAGCTGCTATAGAGGAGAGTGATCTAGAGGGTCCTGTTCACAACTGTGGGTCTAGCAAGACCCAAAGGTCAAGCAAGGCAAACCCAATGTGGACGATACAATTCCCAACACGAGCCTAAAAGGATGAAAAAAATCATCATAAAAAGAAGTGTGGTAGAAGGGAGAACAGGAGCACTGAAATAGTCTCTGAAAATGCCCAAAGCTAAGACGTATTTGAGTTTAAGAAAAAGAAACAGTGTGGCTCTGCTAAAATGTAGACTATAAAGAATGGAGTTGCACTCACTGTTTAAGGGAAGATGGCCAATGGGACCAAAACTACAGTTAGACAAGAATAAGATGTGCTATTCCCTATGGAGGACAATTGATATATCTCAAGTAACCAAGGGGAAAAAAGGGTTTGAAAAAGATTTACCAAAAAAATGTTAATGTAATTTTTAAAAAATGAACAGAAAGCTCAAAATGGAAAAAAAATAGTAGGCTTGGTTTGGCCTTAGGCTGCTAAGTCTTCTATGAAAAATCATCAAAAGACTTCAAGATGTAAAACCCCCTCTAGGGCCAGAGACAAAGCTCAGTAGTAGAGCATTGGCCTGCATGGGTGACAATAGAGTCAATTACCAGTACTACCCCCTACACACAGAGAGAGAGAAACAGAGAGAGACAGAGAGAGACAGAGAGAGAGAGAGAGACCCTACACACAGAGAGAGAAACAGAGAGAGACAGAGATGCACCCTACATGCACAGAGTGTGAGAAACAGAGAGGGAGACCCTACAGACAGAGAGGGACAGAGAAAGAGACAGAGACAGAGATGGATCCTACACACACACACACACACACACACACACACAGGGGAGGGAGACACTATACACACAAAGAAAGAAACAGAGAGACAGAGACAGAGATGGAGACAAATAGTTCTCCTGAGCCTTTCCCAGCTCTCCCTTTCAGGTTTTCCAAGAGTCTGCTCTGGCCCTAAGTAATAAATATTTTGTCCCCTCCAAGCATTTGGCAGAGGTCCTGTTATGGAATGTCTTGTAACACAAAGTCAGACTCTGGGAGTAGGCTCACAGCTAGAAGGCAGTATTCTTTCTATTAGGAAACAATCTATTATAGGCCTGTTTTTCCTTGAGGGATATAGATCCCATTTGTCAGTTGCTCATTACTCAATGCCTCTTCTCTCTTTGTTACATAAAATGTAACTAGCATACCAAGTAATCATGTTAATAGTAAAAATATTTTAGACGAGCAAGACTGAAAAATCAGATTAATTCTATTTAAATCTACTTCAATTCTTCTTCATCTCTATACCCATAAATCTTTATCACCTTTAACAGGATTATTATGTTAATCACTGCCCTCTGGGTTTGAAAGAAACAAATAAGCAGAGATAACACTCGAATTAATGGTAACAATAACAGCAATTACAATTCCACTTAATATTGCATTTCAACAGCAGCCCACTCACATGGGTCCTATATTTACTTAGTTTCTCTAAGTCAACAAACTGAAACTGAAAGTGACATACTTACTAGATCAAAGCCATCAATATAGATATTATAGAAATATGCGCTAATCCATTTGATACTTTAACCACTTAAACACAAGAATTTAGGCATCTGTGGTGGTTTCAATGAGAATGTCTCCTATAGACTCATATATTTGAATGCTTAGTCACCAGGGAGTGGAATTTTTTGAAAAGATTAGAAGGATAGGAGGTGTGGCCTTGTTGTAGGAAGTGTGTCACCATAGAGTTGGCTTTGAGGTTTCAAAAGCCCATGCTAGACCTAGGATTACTCTTTCTCTCTGCTTATGGATCAGGATATAGCTCTCAGCTGTGGTCCAGCACCTGCCTGCATGTTGCCGTGCTTCCCGCCAAAATGGTAATGGACTAAATCTCTAAAACTGTAAGCAAGCCCCCAGTTAAATGCTTTCTTTTGTAAGATTTGCCTTGGTCATGGTGTCTCTTCACAGTAATAGAACAGTGACTGAGACACCACACCATGCAAACCTGATGAGAATGGAAATCCCCAACACCCATGTAAAAGTACACAGAAACAGTAATGTAAGCATTTGTAATCTCAATAAAGAAATGAGAAGCAGAGACAAGAGAATCTCTAAAAGCAAGCTTGTCATATGCAGAGGCAGGAGACTATTTCAAATAAGGGGAAAAGTTAAGGACAGATACCCAAAGGTTGTCCTCTGACTTACGTGTGTTAACCATGTAACAACCATGCACACACACACACACACACACACACAAACACACACACATACAGACATATACATACACACATACACACATGCACATATATACATACATATATACACACACATACACATACACATACACATACATACACACATACACACACACTTACACCTACATACACACACACAAACACACACACAAACACACACACACATGCACACATACACACACATACACACATACACACACACATACACACACAAACACACACACANACACACACACAAACACACACACACATGCACACATACACACACATACACACATACACACACACATACACACACAAACACACACACAAACACACACATGCACACATACACACACATACACACATACACACACAAACACACACATGCACATATACACACATATACACACATACACACACACATACACACACCACACACACACACACACACACAAAGACACACCTTTGGAAATAAAGTTACTCCTTAAGAAATGGTATTCTTTTAGGTTGAGTATCTTTTTTTCCCATTCTACAAATAGGCAGTGAGAAATTGAACACTATCCCTCCAAAGCTGAGTTCAGCTGGAACCTATGTGGAGAACAGGGCTATCCACTCACACTGTTCCAGCCTGTGCTATCCTAGAACCCAGAAGAGTGGCTGCATCATTTATGGTTTCCTTAGATAAGCATCTACTAAATGAGTAAAGCTGAGGTCTAACTTGGAACTCAATTTGGAGATATGAGATCATTTTGAGCCAAGAATCTTAGAATTTCCCAGTAACTTGAAGACTGTTTGGGAAAACAGNAAAGACATTTAAGAACTTTAATGGGGGTGCTGGAGAGATGACTCAGCACTGGCTGAGTTCAATTCCCAGCAACCACATGGTGGCTCACAACCATCCCTAATGTGATCTGGTGCCCTCTTCCAGCCTGCAGGCAATCATGCAGGCAGAACAGTGTATACATAATAAATAATTAGATTAAGAAAAAACAAAAAAACCTATAAAAATAAAAGAACTTTAATGAATGAGGCTGATGGAAAATTTACCTAATCAAAATAATATTTCTAAGGATAACATTCCAAACATGTCAAGAGAGATAAGAAGGAATTAAAATGTGAGGTTGCTCCCAGAAAGGAGAGATGTGTTCATGTTTACTGCCCCATGCTATGTGTTTATGTTTTGATGTCACATATTTTAATTCTTGCAAGGGGGGCAGCTGCAGTTGGAAGGATAATACACTTAATACCAAAAGGTATCTATATTCTAATCTCTCAAATTTACATGTCATCTTATATGGCAAAAAGAAGATATTTTGAGTGTGTGGTAAAATGGAGGATCTTGCACTACTAAGGTAGGTCTAACCTGTTCACAGGAATGTTTAAAGTCACATAATCTTTCTTGGTGGTAGTCAGTCAAGAGAGACATTATATTGCTGACTTTAAAATGGAAGGGATGTGGCTAGGGTCCAAGGATACAAGTGAACTTTAAAGGTTGGAAATGCAGGCTGGAGAGAGAGCTCAGTTAGTGTGGTGCTGGCCATGGAAGCATGAGAATCTGCCGTCAATCCCCCAAGCATATGCGAAAAGCCAGGCTTGTTGGCATGAGCTTATCACCCCAGCCCTGGGCAGANAGAGCTAGGCAGATTCATGCAGCCAATCTAGGCTACCCGAAGGGTGAGAGACTGCCCTCAAAAGAAGATGAATGGTGCCTAAGGACATCTGAGATTGACCTCTGGCATCCACATGCATGAGCATACATCTACACCCATACTGGCACATACGTGTGCTTATATGTACAATCATACAGGCACATGGCATTCACATGCAAAAAACTAATTGGAAAATATAAAATATATTATCCTTAAAGCCTCCACAAGGAGACCCATCTCACATGTAACCTGTTGTNTTGTTTTTCAGTTAATGCTGTCACAAATTGCAACANAGTCTAGTGATTTCAATTTTGGTTGTGAAAACTCTGAAACACATTTTGTGAAGTAAAATCAAAATTCCTTAGAAGGCTGAGGCAAGAAGTTCACATATCTGTGGCCACCACAATCTACANAGCTTAGCTATACCCTGTCTAATTAAATATACACTTTAGAAAATATCTTCTTTTAGGATGATCTATGGAGTAGAGGACTTCCTCACCTTTTCTAGCTCCAGAAATGGCCCACCTTCCTTGACGTCAGCTGCTGGCNCTCTCCAGCCTCAGCTTCCATCATTGCATCTCCTTCTTCCACAATGACACTCATGCCTTCTAAAAAACTCTTATAATTACACTGAGTCCACCGATGTTGGGAATAACTTCACTTCACCGTTCTTAACTTCATTACATTTGAAACGTGCCTTTTAGCAGGAGTCCTGGTAGTTTGAAGGAGAGGTCCCTGCTGGTTTTCAAGCATTTGGTGGCTGTTTGAGGAGGACCAAAAGGAATGGTCTTGCTGGACAAAGTATGTCACTGGCAGCAGGCTTTGAGGTTTAAAACAACTCGTGCCNTTTCCAGTTAGCCTTGTCTGCTTCCTGTGAGCTCCCAGATGCTGCTCCAGCAGCCTGCTACCTACCACCTCTGCTACAATCATAGACNCAGAGCCTCTGGAACCATAAGCCTGAATGGTTACTATAGGTTTTATAGGTTACTATGTTTTATCACACAATAGAAAAATAATTAATACAGCACATAAAGTGGAGATACAAATTCTTATGATAAGGATGTGGACATATTGGGAGACCATTAGTCTATGTATCATCTGCATAGAAATGTAAGATAGTAAATTGGTGTTGTTGAAGTTGCTACATTTGTGTTAATCCTTATTGAAGAAATGAAAGTAGTACAGTTACCTTATCCCTAGTATATTGGTAAAAGGCCAAGAACTCCTGTAAACTCAACACTCAAGAAGATGAGACAGGGAGATAGTGAGGGGCAGGCCAGGANGGCCTGCATAGAGAGAACTTGTTTCAAAAGCAGAAAAGAAAAAAGAATGGAGGGAGGGAGGGAAGGAAGGAGGAGGGAAGGAGAGAAGGGAGGAAGGAAAGAAGTGAAAAGGAGGGAGGAGAAAGGAGGGGAAGGAGGGAGGAGAAGTATCAAGGATAAAACACACAAAACCTCACAGAATTTAAAGATGTGCTNTAGCCATATGCATCACACTAAATCGTACTTTGGTGTGAAAATCTGTGTACCCTACAATAAACATTTGCTGTCCTTGCTTTCTTCTAGGTAATCTGTGATCACTGGTTACTAAGTAGCTTTCTTCCTACCTATTGATAATCCTTAAATAACTAAGCTCAATCTCTGTGTAAATTATTTTACAGCTATTTTCTCTACAACTTAAATTAATATTTTGGCATTTCAGAAAAAAAATCTCAGCTGATCGGTGGTGGTTCACATCTTTAATCCCAGCATTCAAGAGGCAGAGGCAGGGGGAATCTCTGTGAGTTTGAGGCCAGCCTGGTCTACAGAGTTCCAGGGCAGCTATGGTTACACAGAGAAACCCTGTCTCGAAAAACAAAACAAAATCTCTGACAAGATAAGCTGGAGACCACCAGATTTGGAAGTTAGAAAACAGAGCATTACAAGAAAAAAAAAAAAAGGTCTGTCCTGGGCTTCTAGACCATATCCCTGAGAGGTTGTGTATTCCCTTTCACTAATCCATTGTTTTATTTTTGCTCCTCAGGGAACAGAATCTGAGACAGAGATTTACACACAGGTGGGAATTTTCTTGAAGAAAGCTCTCAGGGACAAGATCATAGGGAGGTGAAGGAAGCAAGTGGGACAGAGGGGAAAACTGAACTACTACAGTGACAAAAGGGGTCTAAAGAGATCACACAGGCAGCCCCATGGTAAAGATGACATTATGAATGTGCCTAGAACTGAGAGCAAAGGACTAGATCCATAAAATTGATGCTAGCTGGTCATAAATGCAGGGCTGACTCGAGAAGAAAACATGGCCTCTTGTAAATCATGCTTGGCTAAAAACATCTGCTGAGACTGAGCCAAGAGCAGCCATACTCCTGCAGTTGGAGTAAGAACAGCTGGGTCAACCAGGAGATCTAAGCAACCAACCACATGTTCCTTATGATGGACCCTTTGTATAATTTCCATGCCAATATCTTCTGTAATAAATTTGTTACACTTAAAAGATGTCCAAATGTTTTCTTAGTGAAACTTAGAATAATTGATGGAAACATCACAGCTCCACATTGACTTCTGATAAGATAGTTCTGATAGTTCCCATCAGTGCTAATTTCCATCAATCATATTTAATTGTTCACACCCTCAGGTATCACAGCCACTGCTGAGTCACTTTGTGAGACCAGTCCTGAGTTTTACCTTGGTTGTCTTTGTTTCTAAATGTCACACCTTTCTCAGACTGTAACTAATTCATTCTTTCTCTCTCTCTCTCTCTCTCTCTCTCTCTCTCTCTCTCACACACACACACACACAAAACACACACACACACAAAACACACATACACACACTTATACTCAAAACTGTCCAGTAGACATCAGAAAGCCCTGAGGGACACCAATGGACACAAATGCATTCTAGTCTCTGTGACGACAGCAGCCTTTCACCCTTCACAACAATCATGGTTCACTATCTTTGCACACAGGGTGAATTTCTTCCTTCTGTCTGTTCTTATGCCATAGGTACCAGAAGTAACTGCCTCTGCTTAGGGTCAAATCCTCTTCTGAAAATGAAAAACTGGTTCCTCGGGATCTCACATGGGAATCAGGAAAAAGAATTCTCCCAGTAGGTCTCTGGGAATTATGATAATTGAGAACATTCCTACCTTTTTCTCCTGGCTTCTGGACTAATGAACTCTACATTCCTATAATAATGGTTACCCTTGAGTGAACACTATAGAGAGAGGGAAAACATAACATTCCTACAAAACACCATGTTTTGTTGAGTACCTCAGCCACATCCTTAAATTGCTGTTCCTTTACAAAGATCAGCAGTTTCAAGGTAAAATACGTACAGTGGTTGTATTCATTTCTTTTTCATTGCTGTGACCAAAAAACACTTGANAAAAACAGCATANTGGATAAAGGGTTTGTTTCAGCTCACAGTTGGAGGAGACAGCCCACCCTGGCAGAGAAGTGTGTGAGGCAGCTGGTCCCATTGAGTCTACAGTAAGGAAACAGTGATAATGTTGGCATGCNCTCATTCTCTCCCTTTTATTTAGTCTTGTACTCTGGCCCATGTCTTTCTACTTCAGTTAATCCAATCTATAAACTCCTTCAAAAACAAACAAACAAACAATTTGTAGCAGTTTGTCTCGTTAGTAATTCTAGGTCCCATCAAGTTGGCAGTCAATAACCATCATGGTGGTACAGTACTTTGGTGACTGCAAAGTGAGTCATTTGGTCCTATAGGATATAACAGAATAGTGCTGTGTCAGCAAATCCCCAGCTGTCATCACACAAATAATGGAATTAGCTGTGGCCTAGTGACAATGCAAGCAGTCATAGAATGTATTGAGTCTATCCTGGACCTCCTCAGAGCCAAAGCTGAGTCACGGTGAAAGATAAATTTTCCCAATCACTTGTGAATGAGGCAGAGCAGCATTCCCAATTAATAGGAATTATAATCTGTAACTCTTTATCCTACATTATGAGAAGATGCCCCAGAAGTCACTAGACTACTTTCTAGATGGTCATATGATCCAATGAGTTTTAGTAAAATTTAAATCACACTACTTAGACACGCCATATTCTATTAACTATTTCCAGAGCATTCTATTAATTGTTAACTATTTCAATGCACACACAGACACCCATATGCCCACACACCTGACTCTCCAACATTGCCACATGCTCCAAATATTTGACTGCTAACTTNGCTTTTATGGTTCGAAACCCTTATTATTTTCCCCAATTTTATATAGAAGATAGTTCCATAATGCTGTTGCTAACATCACCCATAGCCTACAGAAAATAATCTCCACAAAACTTCTCAGGGAATTGGGGTTTTTTATGCCAGAACATTTCTTTTTGGTTTAGAAAAGTGTCTCCTGTGGTTGCCTAACATATCCCTCTATCCTTTTATCTCAGTCTTCTGATCCCTTCTGCTGCTGTCTGCCATGCCAACTCTGGTGCTTCTGCCTCCTCAACATCATATGTGGCTGGTTGCATAATCACTTCCCAGATTTCCCTCCCTCCAGGAAGCCCACTTGGACTTTCACCTTCCAAGCCTCCACAAATATCATCAGGTTGTACACTATTATATCATAATTCTCTTTGTCAATGGAACAAAGATATTCCCAAACCTAATATGATGAATCTCTTATGTGTCATAGACAGTTTAACCACCTTATTTTTAAAACTGAGTCATTTAATGTTTTGTTGTTGTTGTTAGCTTACCTGTGAATGACAGCATCAGCAGTTCTATGGTTCTCAAAAAGGAAAACCATCCTTTGGGCAACAACACTTTCACTATGTTTCTTTTTAAGATCTAACAGCATTAATCATAACAGCTGCTATCTGCTGAATGTTCACCATGTTCCAATCACTGGATTGAGCACTGTAAATTATTTCAAGATTTAGTCTTCACAACAGGCCTAATGATCCCCATTTAATAAGTTGTTAATTGAAGTTTGCCCAAACTCAAACAGCTAACAAAACATAAATCCTCATCTCTTAGATCACAGGTGACTAACGCTGACCAATAGTGCCTCCTCTGCTGCTCATCTCCATCTGTCTGCTCTCGTCTTCCTGCCTTTCAGTCTCTCAACCTGCAAAAGCATTTGTTTGCTACAACTAACTCCACTCGGTTTTCATTTCCTTTTTAACCAGACTTCTNGATGCTGCATCTCATTTCTCATCAAATTCTTAGAGTATGACAGCATCCATGTTCTGCTGCTCATCTCATCTCTAGCTCAGTAATGACTAATTCTCTAGTCTGCCTTATATGTTAATCTTTATAATCACCACCTTGCGACCAAGTAGCATCATGTCAATCAAATACTGTCCAACCTGTCCACAGAATGTGATTCTCCCATCATCTTAGCATCTACTTCTTTTGACGTGTGATATCATTCTCTGACTTTCCTGTTATTTAAGTCCAAAACAGCCTCGCTTATCTATTAGATATCAATTTTATTTATAATTCTGCTAAGACGATTGCCTCCCTGCCCTTCTCTGGCATTTCTATCCCCTGTGTGCACCCCAGTACAAATGCTAAAAAGCTGATCACTCCTCTGAAAAAAGCTTATTAACCAGTTCACTGGGTAGTATACATTATGTTCCAAACACATTTGCAGAGCCTAAAGTGACCAGACATAAATTACCATGCAAAGTATTATGGTACATTAAGTGTTTGAGGAAGCACAGGATAGAAGATTCAATTATTAGGGTTATTCATTAAAGTAGATTTCTCAGAGGAGGTAGGTGTTGAAGAAGCTGGGGTAAAGGGATTCGCTCTGTTACCTGCTTAACTTGAAAAAGATGATAATTCATTTTCCCTTGTTCTCAAAGAGGGCCAAAGAAAACAATTCAGCATGGTGCTGTAATAATCAATCTGTGTGTTTAATGACCCTTCAGCTATTTTAATTTAGTCATCTGTGAAATCATGAATGTGTGCTTAAGTTCAAATGTGTAGTCTTTATTGTCCCTTCAAACCTGAGACACATCATGACCAATTAAATAATATTTGCTCATCTTTCATCTATTCATATGATGGATATTTTTAAATCAGCTGAATATCATTTGCATGAGTGACTTATTAATGTGCTCAAAGCCACTCAATATTTCTACATGCATCTGTCCCATAGCATAATATCATAATCACTAAGACTCAGGCCAAGNGCCTCTATGTGCCAACTCATTAGGTTAGCAATTCAAATTTTTGAGCCCAAGCATGGCGGCTCATGCCTACAATCTCAGCACTGGGAGGCTGAGGCAGGAGGATTGTAAGTTGGTAACAAGTCTGGGGCAACAGAGTGAGACCTTGTTTCCAATAAATGAATAAAATGGTCCCATTTTATTATTACTTCCAGTGCCCGTTTCTTCATGCATAAGACAGAAAAAGTGTGTACATGGAATAATGGGAACATGGTTTTGAGAATCAATAAAAAAAATATGAAATAACTTGACACAAAGACAGTGTTCACCAAACATTAATCCTGCCTCTTTCCTTTCCTCTTCATCACAAATTTGGTGATTAATAATTTTATCTACATATTTCTAAAAAATAAAATAGAGAGAATGCAGTATCTGTATTGAAAGGGATTTTTAAATAAGGTTATTCTCAATNTGCTGTCATTATAAATGTGCAACATTATGCCTGGTGCCTCTTTAGCATATTGTGTTTGACATTCCCAAGAAAACTTAATACATATATCTTCTGTTGCCATCATTGTGTGCTACCACTGTAAGAGTTATGATAGAAATAATTACAAAGATATTGCTAACCTATCACTATGATGGCTCTGTGCACTTTCCTACTGTTTTCTCCCCTGTTTTTTGTTTTCTCCTTTCTGTTCTAGTTAA
>LZPO01066639.1:55954-67960 GCA_001675575.1 Neotoma lepida
TGAGGCCCTTCTTCCCTATATAAATCTTCTGGGGCACCTGTCTTTCTGCATCCAGGCTTTATACCAACAAGGGACTCCTATGGGAGGTCTTGATAANTCACTGTGCAATATAACCATTCCTGTGAGTAATGCAATGAAGTGTTTCTTCCCTTGTACACCAGGTGCCACAGATCAGATTAGGTTCTCCCAAGGTCATGCTTCTTCCAGAAAAACTCCTTTTCATGGTTTCCAACTTNGTAGCAGTCAGCCTAATGGTTATNTCTCTTCATACTGGTACCAACTAAATAAGAAACTTGTAAACCCTCAATCCCCATGTCTGTTTTGACTAAAACAAATCTCTGTTATTCTGGGAAACCAAAATTCAAAGGACTTCTCAACTGAGGTTACTCCTCCTTGAGGGCCCTTGTTCTCAACTTGACAANCCATACTCTTCAACTTACCAATCAAATGTATCTCCTCCAGACTCCAGGCTATAAAACTCTAAATGATGACCACCTCTGGGTACCAAAACCTGCCCTCTGTCACCCCATCCTCTTTACAGAAAGGCTCTGAGGGGGCCAGATCTCAATGACTAAGAGCAAGAGGTAGGAGCATCTGAGCCATGGCATGTGGCCCCTTTCACTATGTTTCAAGTCCCTAAAAGTTTTAGTATTTCNAGTTCTTGATGGGGAATATGAGGCAGAAGATAGACGTGAGCAACAGAACTGGAAAAGGGGCTACTAACGACAGCTGAAGTCTTGTTTCTTGTTTGGGGGCAGAGGAGCTGATCAGTAGTGAAACTCTAACCTTAGCTTGTATCCCGAAACAACTCAAACAAAAAATAGTAGAATATCTTATTTAATCTCAGCTCTGCAACAACAGGATGTCTTAACTGAAATCATCAGCAAAAGAACTGGATTTACTGGTTCTATGTGAGGCAAACTTTAGCAGCACTTTACACTGAAGGCACCATTTAGGACTGGTGTGGGATGGAGGTGGCAGAGTATAGCAGGAAAGGATAAGTCAGTCACTGAGATAGGGACTGGTCCTCTATAGGATGGTCTCTTCTTATCTCATGGGTTTCTTTTACCTCAGTGTATCTCCTGCTGGGACTTCATTTTATCTTCTCAAGTTCTCTTCCATGNCAGTGCAAGGAGGAGAAAGTCCCCTAGCAGTCACAAAGTCAGTAGTGCTGGCTTTAGATGGTGGGACCAACTCTCAAGCTCATGAACTTCCCCCCATTCTTTCATTTGATCACAACTCATTCATGAGTAATCATTTTAAAATATGCTAACCTTTTAGATCAACTGTCAGTTCAAAAAATAATTGATCATCCTCAGGACATTTTAGAACAATACATCACATGGTCCANAGGGCTTTTTTTTCTTATTTTTTTCTAATTATAGCCAGATTGTGACATATTTCTACTCCTTTAAAGTACTTTATTCAGATTGTGGAAAACCTAGAAAAATACATAACTTTGTTTCTTTGAGTTTTGTCAATTCCCACATTCCTTTCCTGCTTTATTAATGAAGTACTGAATAGTTGTTATGAGGGTAAGAATAATAGCTAATTAAATGAAACAATCTAGCCCAGAGGTTTAGAAGAACTTAACCTGCAGGCAGGTCTGCCTTACACAGAAGCAGGCATGGCAGCCTATGGCCACTTGANAGTGCAAACTTTTTGACATCCCCAAACCTCAGGAGAGACTCAGAGCTTTCTGTGNCACAGTGTGATTGGAGCAAGGATCTCAGGCTTTTCAGAAAGCCCAATCCCAGTCTCAAGTAGCTTTTNTATTATATGGCCTCTTGATTCTCCTGTAAATGTGGCTAAAGTCTNTTNACCCACACATTCCTGTATGTTTCCAGAATTTATGTCGATGGGTTCATTGTTTTCCAAATGCACCATTCCTTAGCAGAATCTTCAGTCTCATGTGGTAAGCTTTCCCAAGCATCCATATTTTAACACTGGGGATTGTATATACAAGTGTCATTCTGGCCAGGAATGATGANATGTGCCTTTAATCCCAGCACTCAGAGCATCTTGAGTTTGAGGCCAACCCAGACTACATAGCAAGACTTTCTTTCAAAACCAAACAAACAAAAAACTCTTATGTGGAATTTAAAATAAACTATAATAATTATATACAATTGTACATTTTAAGATTTCCAAAGTATTAGATCTTTAAAATTACTAATTCTTCCTTGCAATGTGTTTTTTTCCCTTTGATTCTAATCTCGTAAACCTAGAAATTCCATTTTAGATAAATCAAGTTTGCAATTAGTTATTTATGTATTACATTAAGAGGGTTGAAAGCAAGCTTTAGCTTCTGCAAGAATGTTTAAAAAAAATGAGCAATAGATTCTGGCTCCCTTCCGCTGCATAAAGACCTAGAAATAAAAAAGATATTCAACAATAAGATGGTGAGAAACCCCTGAAGCTGAGAAAGTAGAGCCGACTACTAAGAAGAAGGACACAAGCATAGTTGTCTTGAAGTAGCTTGGGGAATCATCCTTATTAGAGAAATAACTTTTCAACTTTATTCTTCTTCTCCACACTGTAGTTGAAAGCATTGCCAAACACTCAGTGAAGAAAATTGGGAGAACAATGATATGTTGGTAAAAGTGTCCATGAGAATGACAACAAAGATTATGTGTAAATGGGACTTGGGTAAAGTATTTTTAGTCAGTTTTCCATCACAGTAACACATAACAGATCTTTCATCTATAAGAAGGAAATATTTATTTTGGCTCGGATTCAGAGANTTTTCAGGCCTTGGTTCTTAACCTTGCTGCCTTTGGATTTTAAGGCAAAGAGGATGTGATGGGAAAAAAACTGCTCACTTCCTAGAGGCTGAGAAGCAGAGTGAAGGAGAAAGGGAGAAGGCAGGGTGTAGTCTCCATCCTTCTAAAGGAGGCAACCCCAATAGTCTGACTTCCTCCAGGCTCCCCCTTCTCAAGGCTTCCTTTCTCCCCAAAGCACAACAGACCAACGACCAACCTGGCATAAAAACAGTGAAATAACTTTAAAGCTTGAAAACATTAATTAAAACATCTGGAACAGATTCTCTTGCTAATTCTCTTCTATATCCCATCTGTAAACCTCTAAGACTATTAGATTACAAACCTGAATGAGAGTCTCCTACTAACGTCACTTCTTCCACTGAAAAGTGGTCCCCTAAAGAGATGGGTAGTAGTGATATAAATGGCAAAGACCTTTTTATTGATTATTGTAAAAAACCCAATTATTGCCTTCTGCCTAAGAGTTCTCACATCCATTATCTTGGCTTTCACTNTAGGGAAAGCAAGGTAGAGTCTGTCCTTTGCCCTTCCCTATACATTGGGAAATGGGGTACTAAGACAGCTGATGTCTTGTTTTATTTATAGAGATAACTGATCTATGATAAAGCCTTGCCTCAAATTTTTATCCTGAAACAAATTATAAAAATAATATAATATCTTGTTTAACCTCAGCTCCATGGCAANAGGGTATCTTGACTAATTACCGGTCATGGGATCTGGTCATGAAATCAGCTGGTTTAGACCTGAAACCATTAATTAAAACAATAACTGGAAGTGATTCTTTTGACAGTAACTCTTTTGTATCCCATCTGTAAACTTGGAAACCTCTATCTCTAAAATNCCAAAGTATACATGAGTCCAAAGCTAACATTGCCCTTACTACAATGACCACAAAATTGACCACCTGAAAAACAGACTAAATGAAAAGGCAGGACAGTGGGGCTGAATGTGTCAACTCACCCTTCTCAGAAGCAGAACCTTGGAGAGGGATGATTCAAAAAAAAAACCACTGATGAGAATGAGCAACAGGGGCATGGTATCCAGTCATATACTGCCAGTAGCAGCTTCATTTTGATCCTTTAAAAGAACTCTGGAGTCAAACCTCATGATTAATGTAAGTCAAGGGAGCAGGGGCTCTGCTTATTTGTGGGGAATANAAACAAAGGGGGTAATTTGCACTNGTTGCTGTCTTTTTTCAGTTTATTTTACCTTATTTTTGTGTGTGAATNTTCTGCCTGCATGTGTACGTGTACCATGTGTGTGTAGTACTCACAGAGGCCAGAGGAGGGCATCTGATACCTTGGGACAGTGTTACAGATGGCTGTCACTTTGTGAAAGCTGAAAGTTGAACTGAGGTTCAGCCAGTGCTCTTAAACCCNTAGCCATCTCTCTGGCCACCTNGGCTGGCTCATAATAAGTACAGCACACCAGTACTCAATATCNAACACCTAGAAAATAACTAAAGGTACTGGCTAGGTGTCTGCCCTACTCCACTGGCAAAACTCAAGGCATGGCAGCTAACAAAAAAAGAGTAGTTTTAAAGACCTAACCCAATTTTCAGATCAAACAATAATGAGTAAATTTGAAACTTAGAAATAACAAATTAAAGTGGCACACACATCAAAAACAAACTTATTGAAAGATAATAGTCATTATCTACTCTCTCAAGGGCTTGAAATTATTATATAAATGGAACAAAGGAATATGTTATCAATATTTTTAAATTCTAAGACCTGATAAATATAAATGTTAGGGTAATAACTGTAATAGTTGAAAATACAATATATAGGAAAAGAATAGAATGGATAAAACTGAAAAAGGATAGAAAATTAATCTGATAACCATTCCCAAAATGAAGAACAAAATAAATAAAAAACATAGAGAAAATACAGGAAGAAGTTAAGACTCACAGATTGTTGAAATAAATATAACACAATACAGTTACTGTAAGTTACAATGGGAGGTATTAGGGGGCATGAATATTAAAAACATGATGGAGATAAATATTACAGATTTGAAGAAAGATGAAAAAGACACAGAGCTTTAAACAGAAAAGGCCCAGGCCTAGACACATCTAAATGAAATGCAGTAGTGTGGGAAGCCCCCCCGCACAGACAGACCATCTTCAAAGGAAAAAGAACCTGAGGGAAAAAGCACCTTCTTCACAGCCACACTACCTATCAGAAGACAACTGAGTAATACTTTAAGAATATCAAAAGCACACAGCTTGGAACTTAGAATTATTTATCTTCCTTACACTGACATCAGAGTGTCAGGTCATAAAAAAAAAAATCAGATTCTTAAGCCTCTGAAGTTACATTTTATAAAAGGCTACCCAGAAGGTGCTTTGGGAGGAAGTACTGAAGAAAAATATACTGGAGATGTAAGATGTATGAAAAATAAGAGTTTAGGTACCTTATTTAAACAAAACTATGACAAGTCTCCACAAAAAAAGGAGAAGTATATATTTATAGCAGCCTGGGTTTAAAATCATAATATAAGATCACGAGCATTTTGGACAAGATAAAGGAGAAATACAGATGTTTAGAACATGTTCAAGTTCTTATTTAGTCTAAAGAAATTTATAGATACTGAATTTTTGCATAAGGAGGAAAACAAACACAAATAGTAAAATAAAAATGAAACTGTGAGGAGAAAATTCAATAACATACAATCATTGTTAGTTTAAAGTGATTATAGTGAAAGTAAAGAAACATGGACTAGGGTCTAGAAATAGGAGAGAGATAGCTCAGCTGAGGGCTCTTGAGGATAACCCAGCTTAGCTCCCAGCACCTACATGGCAGATCATAACCATCTGCACCTCCAGTTCTAGTGGATCTTAACCCTATTCTGGCCTTTGCGGGTACCAGGCACACACATGGTGCACACACATACACTCAGGCAAAATACGTATATACATAAAAAATGAATAATTTTTAAAAGCACAGACTGTCAAACTATTTTTAAAACCATCTTTTATATCAAAAATAAGTCTAAAACATAAATATGCAAAAATTTAAAGAATTGAAAAGATATATTTAAAAAATGATCAAATGATGCTCTTGACTGATATAAAATAACTTTAAATCAAAAGCATTTTNAAGTTGTATAAATACCTTGAGAACCAAAGGGGAAAATTCCTGGTGAAAATAATAACTTAGAATGAACTGTTCAAGTTGGGCACAGGAGCCTGTGAAAAAGCAGAACTTAGGCACAGTTNAAACTGCTCTCTGGGAATAAAAACATTAAGCTCAACCCCCTCACGCCTGATTCTGACTGTAGGTATTTAGAACAAACAACTACATCCAAACTCCAGAGGCATAGAGTGTTATTGGGCTCTTTTTCCCCCCCGGGACATTTGAAATAAAATATATATATTCTCTATCCTCTATCAGTATATCCCTTTGTTACACAGCACATGTTCTTTCCCAACTTCAGTGAAAGTTACCCGCAGAAGAATGTCTAGTATTTTGTGCTGTTGATGGTGGAAGACACGGCCCCATGTGGCCAGGATCCAGCCTGAAACAGTTTCTGAGACATCTGCTGGGTTGCATCAGAGATCTTGTCTCACACAGCAGAATATTTCATGATGAGTAGGAAGCAAAGTCATTGGCTAATCAGAAGCAGCTTCTATACCGATGCAAATGTGGACATTAACAGAGAGAGAAAGACATCTGAGGACAATACTGTATGCCCAAAGGTGAGCATGGCTTCTCGGTGAAAAGAGTTATTCATTAGAATTCTGGATAGCTCTTTTACAGACAAAATTAATAAGGGAGGATTATTCATAAGTTGAGGAGGGGTATAATGTAGGAAATCCAATAAGTCAGAAATGTCCAGAAATAGAGGTGACCCCTCTTTCCTGTCATTATATAGAGTTTTCCAGNTGTGCTGTNCACTGTATGAGTCATATGATAAGNGTANTAATTTTGCAAAGCTGATGATACNGNGATGTCACAATAATGAAACAAAGTATAGTTAGGGGTCATCTTAGTCAAATCTGTTTTCTATGGACTGTAATGGCAAGGCATCTACTCGCATTACAGCTTGCTTCTTTTGCCCTCTGCCTCTCAGGCGTGCCTCAGTCCTATTTGCCATTTAAGTAAGCTCCCATTTGCCTNACTTCTTTGGAACAATGACTCTAAGTTCTCTGAGCCTGTACTTCCCAAATTATAGTTTCTAATATTACTGTAGCCAGCAGCATAATTCTTTGTNCTGGGTCCAAATGTTTGCATGTATTGAGAGAAAAAAAGATATGTATTTATGTTCATGTGTGTGCATGTATATTCAGTTTGGGTCAAAACTGTTTTAATTGTCAAATAAATAATTGTCCAATAATTGTCAAAATTGGGTTTTAATCTGTGTCTGCTTGTAACAGAACAGAGAAAAGATGAAACAAAAGCCAGGAAATACTCATTTGCTGACTCCTGTATGAGCTCCAGTAAGAAGTTATAGGTAGTCTTCTGGTGACAGGGCTTTTGGATGAACCATTTCCGTGTCCAACATGGCACTTCCTGCAGCTGTCCTAATTGCTAGGATCCACATTACAACAAGTCTCCAAAGAGAATGTTTTTACTTTTGAAGTTTCTGAGTTTGAATTGCTCGCAATACTAAAACGTTGAGCTCACCAGGAAAATACAACAGTGTTTTAAACTTGCAAGCATAAATTTAAATACACTCAGATTAAAGTTACAAAGAAATCATGAAAGAAAAGGGAAGAAATTAAATCCACCATTGTGATGGGAGATTGCAGCATAGCTTTGAATCACTGCTGTGGCTTAAGAAAAAGGAAATATGAGGGGGGGGATACATTGTAAACTACTGAAGAAAATAATTGCACATGGACTGTAGGGGTGGGAAATAAATGTTTATCAATCTTTCGTGGGCTCCTTATAACAAAAGATCAGTTAACAAAAAAACATAATTTTATTAACATGTATACCTCAAATATATATTCCGAGAAAAATAATAATCTCAATGGGATAGTTTTGAGTTCAGGCTAAGTGCCATCTTCAGATCAAAGAAAGGTATTGTAGGATACTAACGTCACTTCTGGGATGTCGACCTGGAAAAGTACAATAAGGATAAGGCTTAATGGGTAAGACTTCTCAGGTGGATATAACTCAGTGTGTGCCACACTNCAGGTCTCTGTCTCTAACCATTTTAGAGTTTGCTAGTACCGTGAGGAGACATCTTTGCAATGGAAGATGTCTTCTGTTGGTGTAATTTCCCCTAGAGGGGGAAACTTTTTCTGTTTTCAGAAATATCCAGAGATATTCCTGTGACTGCTCTTTCTCAAGTTACTTGGCACAAAGTCATCCTTTACCAAATAGGCATATTCTGATGCTGCATCCTCTGACTTTAGGCCTACATATATACACATGTGTACATGTACACACACCAAGAAATGTCTGATGCAATGATTACATTCTATGGCAACAGCAGACCTGGAAGCTAGTAGCAAACATAGTTTGGTTTTTTTTGTTTTGTTTTTTTTTCCCATGCAATATGAAAGATTGCAAAAACTTGAGGTGTTCTGTAATGAAATGACCATGATGCTAATATTTGCATAGAATTATATGCTAATGGATGCCAACATATCAAATCTTGAAAGATGCAGAAAACAGACCTTCAAGGAAAATCTTTTGCATTAAATTTATATTATAAAGAAGAAATTATGAATGCTACTTGGTGGCACAGGCTCGCAGCTCTGTAGCTACCGCCCGAATTCCATGTTGAGGGCCATCTGGGTTACATAGTAAGGCATCTCAAACAAAGAGAAAGAAGAGAAATAATTGTGAAAACTAACAAAGACAATGGTATGTGTAAACATAACATGGAGTCTACCACTTGTGAGGCAGAGGTAGGAAGACAGGAGTTGGCACTGACTCTCTGCTACATGGCAAGTTCCAGGCCAATCTAGACTTAGGAACATAAAATACAACACATTCCCAAAATATGGAAATAAAATTTAGGAGCAGATATTTTTGCTCTTTTGAATTGAAAACAGAGTCACAATGGGGATCTCCAAAAAAATAAATATCAAAAATTGGTTCATTAAAAAGAATGATGCACTTTCAGGCATGACTAAACCATGGGCCACATCTACGTGCCATCCAAGAGACCTCCAAGTACAGCCCAACACTAAATCATAAACTCAATTAGAATATTGTNGAATGGTTCTGTGAGTTGGNGGCAGGGTTGTTGATATTGTTTGTTTGTGACTCNACAGTATGATTCTCCCTCCAGTGTGCTTTGGAGATGACAAGTGTCCTTTCACAATGCCTGAAGTTTGAAGGTGATTGTGACTAGACAAAGAACTGGTAAAAATCTCATATAAAAAAAAATAGGAAAGGCACAGATAAAAAGCATTCCTAATGAAAACAAAGACATACCACAAAAATAAGATTGTTAGGGCCAGTGAGAAGGCTCAATGAATAAAGGTTTGTGTAGCCAAGCCCAATGAAAATATTAGGCATCTAAAAAGAAATATGTCAAAAGTTGTCTGGAACTTTATTGCAGAACACTACAGAAACATATTGAGTTTTTTAAAGCACTAAGGAAATAAAAGTATTAAAAGTTTCAATACTAGAAAAAGATCAGTTCTCCTCTAATTCAACAATCCAGTCAACAAAATGACAAGGGAGATTTTCAATAGGTGGACAGAATAGGAATTTATGAGTTGGCTCTAAAATGTGTAAGTTAATACAAAAAATTAAAAATACTCAAGGAACTTGAAGAAGACAATGGGCAGTCTCTGTTATTTTTCCTGTTGTTGTGATAAAAATGCCCTGACAAAAGTAACTTAAAGAAAGGTTTATTGATTTTATTTTATTTATTTATTTAATCATTTTTAACTTTCTAGCTATCTACTGGGACCACTAGTAGACACAGTGGGCTGAAAGTCAGCTGCAGATACTTAGAAACATCTCTGAGTTCAGGTTGTACTTCAGAGTTATAATAATGAAAACAACATGGTACGTACATGAAAACAGACATGTTGATAAATGGGATACTGCTGAAGACCCAGACATAAGTTCACACACATATGGACACCTGACTTTGTATAAATAAATCAGAAATACACACTGGAAATGTGCACTGGTCAAACTGGAAGTTTGCTTCTGAAAGTACAAATTTGTACAACCATTATGGAAATCAGTGTGGTGGTTCCTCAGGAAGCTNGGAATAGATCTACCTCAATATCCAGCTATAGAATTCTTGGGCATATACTCAAAGTACTCTACATCCTATTACAGAGACACTTGCTCAACCATGTCCATTGCTGCTCTATTAATAATAGCCAGAAACTGGAAACACCCTAGATGCCCACCAACAGATGAATGGATAAAGAAAATGTGATACATTTATACAAAATGGAATACTATTCATCTGTTAAAAAACTGAAATCATATAATTCATAAGTAAATGGATGGAGCTAGAAAGAATCATCCTGAGTGAGGTAACCCAGAACCAAAAAGACAAATATTGTATGTATCCTCTCATATATGTGTGTTATTTCTTAAGCTTTTGATAGGCATGCTACAATCCATATAACCACATTTCTTAGGTATAGAGCAAAGGACTAGGAGTGAGGGATCTCTCAAGGAAAAGAAAATAGATTGTGTAGTTATGGAAAGATGGGAGGGGTGGAATGGGAGGATTAAACAGGAGAAGGGAGGGAAGAGAGGATAAGGGAGGGAATAAGGTGAGGGGCACTAACACTATGGGCCCTTTGAGGGGTCATATGGAAAATACTACAGTAGGTATATATACATATATAAACATAATACATTTAGATTTCATATATACATCTGTATATATACATGCATATGTATATATTTCTTAATATAGATGCACATATATTTCATACATATGAAATATATACATATGTGTGTATACAATATCTAAATGTATATATACATATATGTGTGTTTCATATATATGTATATATGAATCTAAATGTGTTCACCAAATAACAGGTGAGACAATGCCCCATCTGGACATCTTTCATCACCCAGTGTAACTTCCAGTACCAGGAATGGGTTACATCTAATTGCTGTTTGCCAAGGTATTGATTCCTTTCCAAAGACTGATGGTTAAGATCTTATTACTGAAGACTATACTTAACACATATTATTGAACACAGAGAAGTCAAGTTGGTGCTTAACTGGAGCCTTTACCCCTACTGACTAGTGTTCATGGTACAGGAAGGTACTTTGCATGCTACCGAAGGAGAAAGGTAAACACCAACCCAGATACAAACATTGTGATCTGCAATTGCGACATGTCTGCGTGATATGCTGGCACAATAGAGGCACAAAGCTTGTGGGAACAAGTAACCACTATCTGACTGGACTTAAGGCCCACTACACAAGATGGAACCCATGTCTGAAACTACATGGGTTGCCCAAGAACCTGAGACTAGACAGGACATGGGTCAAGGGGAAAACAAAATAATATTGTTTTGCTAAATGAACATAGCAATAAAATGACTCCTAACACATTCTTCCGTACCCCTAGATCAGTGTCTCATTCAGCCATCATCAAAGAAGCTTCCTTTTGCAGTAGATAGGAACCAACACAGAGACCCATAACTGGACAATGACAGAAAGTGAGAGACTTTGGAGTACTCAGAACTAAATGTGATGTCTTCATCAAACCCTTCCCCTCAAGGACCTATGGAAAAGAGGAAGCAGAAAGATTTTAACAGCAGGAAACAGTTTCTTCCAGATATTACTGGACTGACACACATATGAACTCATAATGCACTGTGGCCCTCTAGACAGCACCTGCACTAGTTCAAATCAGTTGAGGTCCCACGACTGAGAGGGAGCAGTGAACATGATCTCACATTTCTAAATAAGAAGGTACCTTCAATTGACAACTGCTTGCAAAATAAAAATTAGTTCTCTCCAACGGAGTCTCATTGGGTATACAAACCACACTTAAGGGCAGGCCCCATGCTCAGCAGTAGATGGCAACAGAAAACAAATTCAATGGTATTTTTTGTAGATTTTTTTCTCATTTTGCTTTGCTTGAACATTTTTGTATTACTGGTCTTTTGCTTGTATATTATGATTTCTGGTTTGTGTATTTTGGGGGGTATGTGTTTGAACTCTTTGTTTTAAAAATTTTCTGACTTAGTTTGGTTTGGTTTGGGATTTTTGCTTGTTTTTTAAAAAGAAAGGAAGAAAGCATGTATTTGAATGGATGGGATGTGGGG
>LZPO01066640.1:3864-17203 GCA_001675575.1 Neotoma lepida
TCTGGGCAAGGACTCATTCATTGAATATGACCTTCTCTGGTACTCAGTCAAGTGAAGAGCTGAAATTTAATTTTTCTAGTATTTTGTTTTCTTTGTTTGATTGTTCCATATTTACAGTGTATGGATAGATAAACATCCTCAAAATATCTATATGCAAAAAAGTCAAAGGATATAAACATCCAAATAGAAAACTGCAGCTTTTTTATAATGGCAATCCCAGAGCCAACAACACAGAAGGTCACCAAGGGCGTTTGTATCTCNAGTATTTTCTTTTCCNATCTGTTAGCTTCTTTCTGCTGGACAGCCAACTAGCAGAACTCTTTGCAAAACCACACTGGTCCAGAATGTGCACTGGATTTTCCTAAGCTTTAATCATTGGCTACATCCAGTGACCTCCTAGCAACCACCACAGGGAGACTGGGCTTGTGGCAGAGACGTTACCTGGGTGACATCATTTTACTTTTTCATCACTCTCTGAAAGCATTTAGATCGGAATCTGAGAGGGTCTGCTGGCCCTCTGTGCTCCTTCACAGGCAATGCTGTCTAGTAACCCACCATGTCATCTAAAGACTGGCTTTTTGCAGCCAGGTATTTGCATGGACAACAACAGTGGTGGATATGAGTCACAAAGTGATCAAATGGGCAGATAATAGTTTGGGCCATCTGTTCTGCATGTGTCTTGCAGAGTGTTGCTATCTTGGACCTTATAGTTTATACAGATGGTATTCCCCAGACAGAGACATGGTCTGAATGATGCTGTGCAAGGATTAGTCTTAGTGTAAGACAATAGATAATAGCCTGTCTGACTATGTTTTAAAAATCAATTCCCTTGTAACCACACATTGAGCATATAGTTTAAAGGCTTCCAGTTGTTAATTTGAACTNGCTGCTGCATGACTTCTGTCTCATGCCACATTGAGTTTAAAGAGGTAAGCAAGGAGAGTGGTATGTAAGAATTCANTTTTGTGAGTAATATTCACTGAGATTATTTATTCTCTTTAGAGCAAACACTATACTTTAATGAATTCTTTTTCTCTTATAATAAGTGGAGTTTTCAGTGGTTCAANAGACATGTATTCTATCTTCTTGGCTCAGCTAAGAGGAAAGATGTGTGCTCATCCCAGAANAATGCACTGCAAATGAGACCCAGAACTGGCTACTTCTTCAAGGTGCCAGGATATCCGACTTCTCAACTTTCATCATGAACTTGGCTCTCTCAGATAAAAGAAAGATAAAGTGCATTAATCACAGAGCAAAGATACGGAAAAGACTCAGAGAAGTATGGGGGGAGGGNGTGATGAGTGAATCTTAACTATAGAGAGATGCCTCAGACTTCAAAAGATCTCTGAAAGAAGATAAAAATGAATATATTTTCTGAGATCAATTCCTAATNCCGTAGGATTTTCATAAAGGACACAGGGCAGCAGAAGTATGCATAAAAATCCCACACTCTGTTTCCATGTCTTCAGAAGGGAAAGGAGTATTCACCCAGAAGACAGCACAGATCTAGAGTAGAGGATCAGTACTTGTGTACAGTGGCAGGATGAAGGGCAGGAGAAAAGAGAGTTAATGGAAGTGTCAGCAATGGTCACTGTGGGCAGTTGAGCTTTGAGAGAGATTCTGGAGGTTTCCCAAAGCATCAGTTGACACCCAAGAATATGCAAGGTAAGGAAAGATTGGAGGGGTCTTTCCNCATCCTGCAGTACCTCTTCACTTTCAAACATCCAACATTTTACAGAAGTTGTCTAAGACATTCTTACTCACAAGCCATAAAGGTCATAGGGTAGCTACAATAATAAAATTATTTAATTAGATTCTAGAAGACTGCCTTAATTGATGCCCACTGACTACATGGATGCATGAGCATTTCCTTTGATTTACAGCCTTCAGAACACTGAATGGGAAAAGTTATTTTTTGACTGGTTGTGTGCCCCCATCTATAACACCTTCTTCTTCCAGGACTAGATCAAAACATGGTACTGAATCTCTCAAAAATCAAGCTATCAAAGCTACAATACTCCCTCTACAGGACACCTCAGGAGCGCCTACTACACCTGAGATATTTGAGTATCCTTCTATCTCCAGGATTTGCTTGAAAATTATTATATTTCAGATAGTTAATGCGTGAGAGGTACACCCTCATAAAATCATAAATATTACAACTGCAATTCCCATAATGCCACATTTTAACATTCTTAAGGTTAAAAGTACAGTACAAAGCAACATAAACACTTAATGATGGATAGATGATCAGCAAAGGAGTAAAGGAAATGAATGGAAGAGCCTTCCTACTTNGACTTCTAAGTAAATGACATGAGTTTAATGGACAAGTCAGAGATACAATCTAGCAAGACAAGTTGGCTCTGATGTTACTAAGTGTTTTGTGAGGTAGATGATTTGCTGACCCTATGGCCCAGGATCATAGGTAGGCAGCACTGTTCCTGCAGAAGCAAAAAGCAATAAATAAAAATTAAAAAAAAAGAAAAGAACACTTCATCCCAACCCCGACACAGCATCCCTACATATGCACGTATTTAGAGGGAAGAGTGAATTTACTGGCACACATTACGAGTCTTTTCTGGAAATGTTTATAGTCACAGATCCACTTTTACAAAGGTGTTATAAAAACAAGAGGGGGGAACCATCCAGTTCTTACTTTCCCTTTGTAATCAACTGATCAAAGTGATAAAAGTGTTCAGAAGATGAGGCAGGAAGGGAGAGAGACAGCCGAGTAGATGGAAGGAGATCAAATAAAAAGTTCAAAGTGGCAAGNGCTATGATGTAACATTTCGTCATCCCAGTTTCACCCTTCGGCATTGGCTAGCTGGAATGTTGTCATTATCTATGAGAGACCAACTGCGAAGAGTTCAGAGAACNCCTTTAAGGTTTGAGTGAAGACTCAGATCNAAGGATGCACAGATGACATCTCGAACCTCATGAATATCTATTAACCTACCCTAGCGAACATAGCAGCTCACTCTGAGTGTGGACTAAGTACCATGAATTCCCTAGGATGCTAAGAAATGCATCTCTCTCCTTCACTGTCCCCAGGGNACTACACAAAGAGCAGAAATCAAAGGCTCTGAACTGTACACTCTTTGCAAATTTTTCCAAACTGAAGAACGTCTAAAATGCTACCCACTCTCACCACTGTCCACTAAACTGTGTAAAGCCATTTTATGAATCTCAGCTTTTTGAAGAAAACAAACATCTCTCTCCTTACTCAGGTAGGTTCTTGCTTACATAGCTAAGTCAAGCCCCGACACCATCAGACTCCTCACCATCCTTACCTTGGAAGGACAGNTCCCCCAGAATTTGCCACTTTTCTACCGGGTTAACACACCCANCCTTATGTTACATTTCTCCACAGCACCTGTATAATATGAATCCTCGGTTGGTGCACAGAACATACTTCATGTGACCTGATGTGTGGACTCTAGACTTNTTACTTAATCACCTATTGCAATTCCTTTTTTCTTTATTTTTCAGTCTCTAGCAAAAATAACCAAAATATTAATCTTGATTTCTACTCCCCATTTCATTACCAAACATCTGAGTACCTCAGCAAATGCCAAAATTATTCATCAGGCTGATAAAAAATATGACAACAATAAAAAAATCCAAGAATCATCCTTCATGTCTCTTTCATCTCTACCCTTCGTCTCCCATTCTCTTGGCTTTTCCCTTTAAATATAGCCTGAACTTTTCCTTCTTTATCTATAAAAAGTGGCACAACCCTGATAAAAGGTACTAACAATTATCACTGGCATTGTCACAGAAACCTTCCAAATCATTCCAGTTTGTATCATGTTAAACAGTCAAATCATAATTATAGGTTTGGGAGACCAACGAAGTATCAGTGGCCAAAGTAAATGACTACATTTACTTGCCAAAACCTTTGCCTATATAATAACGTAATTAACTTCCAAGTAGAGCAAATTGTATATTGATGGAGATATTGTTCTATATGCTGTGAATATGTGTTGCTCTGATTGATTGATAAATAAAATGCTGATTGGCCAGTAGCCAGGCAGGAAGTATAGGCGGGATAAACAAACAAGGAGAATTCTGGGAAGAGGAAGGCTGAGTCAGGAGACGCCAGNCACCGTGGAAGNAACAACATGCCTGTAGACNGGTAAAGCCACAGAATATGTGGCAAAATATAGATTAATAGAAATGGGCTGAATTTAAATATAAGAGCTAGTCAGTAATATGCCTGAGCTAATGGCCAAGCAGTTGTAATTAATATAAGCTTTTGAGTTATTAATTTATAAGTGGCTGTGGGACTGCTGGATGGGCTGGACCGCCTGGGGCCTGGTGGGACCCAGATAAAACATTCACCTACAGTATATATTTATATAAGTGATAACTATTATTGTAACAAATATTGTACATTTTACTAAGCTTTATAAGCATTTAATTACTGAGGTGCAAATTAGCTTGAGTTGTTACTCAATATTGCCAACACTGAAGTAACCACCATCAATGGCTTCCTGATATAGGAGAAACAGACTCCTAAGAGGCAACACACTTGTACTTCTGCTTCCACCAAACTATTGTTCGCAAAGCTATTAAAGAAAATTATCAATGATACAAGTCATGATGTATGAATCCTGAATTTAAAATGTGGTGTGGCAGAGCACCCCCATATTCTCAGTCTTTCTTTAAATACTGTCCTAAAAAAAGTCTAAATATAAGCATTTAGGAAGAACTGGATACAAGCAATGGTCATGAGTTATGAGTGAGAACATAAAGCTAATTGTTTTTCTAATTCAATTCTGTTATGGATTTGTGTGGTGGATAAATGCATAAATATACCAAATATTGAGAGTGAAAATATTAACGTGAAGCTCCACAGCTTCTCTTCTGAATGCCTATTCTAACTACATAGAANCTCACTGAGTTGTAATGACTTTGAATCTGATTAATTTNGGTGGGAACTTTTTGTTTATTTGCAAGATCTTTATAATAAAATTTATAAAATTAAAAAATAAAACAATTATCTCTAGATAATTACCCACATGCCAAGTGTTAGGGCACATGAGGCTTCTCAGTAGGCAAATTTACCTCTCAGCCTCTTTTGTTCTCAGGAGACAGGGTCACATGACTGAACCTGAGCTTATGAATGGGGGAAGACCTGAAGTGTGTGGAGCTACCAAGTGTGTGCAAATACCAAGTGTATGCAACTAAGAAGTGTACAGTTACCAGGTATGTGCAGCTACCAAGTGTGCAAGTGGGCAGTTACCAGGTGTGTGCAGATATCAAATGTGTGCAGCTACCAAGTGTGTGCAGATAGCAGGTGTGTGCAGATACCAGGTATGTGCAGATACCAAGTGTGCAGATACCAGGTGTGTGCAGATACCAAGTGTGTGCAGATACCAGGTATATGCAGATACCAAGTGTGCAGATACCAGGTGTTTGCAGATACCAAGTGTGCAGATACTAGGTGTGTGCAGATACCAAGTGTGTACAGATACCAGGTGTATGCAGATACCAAGTATATGCAGATACCAGGTGTGTGCAGGTATCAGGTGTGTGCAAATACCAACTCTGTGCAGATACCAGGTGTGTTCAGACACAAAGTGTGTGCAGATATCAGATATGTGCTGATACCAAGTGTATGCAAACACCAAGTGTGTGCAGGTATTAGGTGTGTGCAGATACCAAGTGTGTGCAAATACCAAGCGATCTCTAAAATGCACGCCACTCCCGAAGGCTCCCTATGACTGTAATGTAGATGAGCTGGTGATGAAGTCACTTATCAAGGCATTAGTAACATGTATGTATCTAATCACTCATGATGAAGGGGCTTACTGTTCCCCTTAAGAAAAGAAAAGAAAGTTTATAACACACAGTAGTTACTCAAAATGTTTTTGAATGAATGAAAGATGAGAAACATAGTGCAAAACAGGCAAACATCCTTTCTGAATCCCAGGGAGCTGAGAGTCCATTTGCTTTCAGTAAGTTCATCTACATGACCTTCTCAGTGACGTTCTTTAAAGGGAAGGAATGAGAGGTGGAGGGAGGTGCTGAGGAATGATGAGGGAAATTCATCTCATCCCTGGTTATCTCTTTTGTCCAGAACAGAAAAAAAAATCACTTAAAAAGGGCCAACTCTGCTTTATTACTNTNGTTTATCCAAGACTGCATATTAATTTTGGTATTGAGATGCACTAGAAACTATGCATTTTACCACCATTCCAGGTTCTTTCACAATTTCCTGCCATTCATNCAACTCATGCTTGCATTTTTTTTCCTTTATGTGTCTACTGCTTCCCAAAGGGTCTCATGGTTCTTTCAAACCTACGAGCACAGAACTTGCACACAAGAGCAATAACTGCATCACCCCAGTTGAAAAGCAGACAGAAGCTAGGAAGTCCTGCCAGCTACTTTAGAAACACACTGCTATCAGAATCCTAAGGTCATTTTTATCATGTCCCCTCATATTTTTTTCATCAAAACTTTGAACAGTAAAAGAACTAAGGGTCCATTTCTTCTTGGAGAGTGTTTCCTGAAGAAATTGACAATGAAGTANCCCACGTAATTTTTTACACAAAATATACATAACGATGCGCCAGCCAGCTGTGAGGCTTTCTGCTCTTTGTGCAGTAGGTTGCGATGCTGAGTTTGAGTCCAATGAATTCTATTTGGAAATTAAAAGCAAAATTTGGAAATTAAAAGCAAACTCCTCAGACTATATGCTCTGAAACTGGGGAATCTGGGTCAGTCAAAAGGACAAGAGACTTCATGCCATGACTAAAGTAGAACCTTGGCTTTCCTACTCCCTTACCCGATAGAGTGATGCTGCAGCCATCTTTTCCTACTAAGGGTCTTTGGGCCTGATCGCTATTACAAAAAGTCTGAAGCCAGNTATTACTTTAGAGTGTTCCATAATAAATTTTGCAAAGACTCCTCTCGGCAGAACTAACTGAAAAGAGTTCATGTGCTTAGCCCAAAATATGAGCTTTTCATAAAATGCAGAGGCAATAACAGACTCAAAGCATAAAAGAAAACATTTACACAAACCATTAAGTGATGGCCAAACTCTTCCTTTTATGAAGAGAAAANCTAAGTGTACTGCCTTATAGAGAGTATCTTAAGTCTGCTAGCATAAGCTTTGATGTTCCCCTGTCAAGCATTCTTTCTCTGTTGTGCTCTCTATGCTATGCACTCTGATAATAAGACTTGGTTTTATGGCCCTTCTTGATTTCCTGCGTGAACACCAAGGACACAAAGAAGGGAGCTTTGAAACCTCAGCTTCCCCATTAACCCATGAAGCATTTTCATCTCTGNAATTACATTGTAAGAAACACGGAAGCAAATCTTCTCTAAGCAATTCAGTGCAGCAATGTCTTCCAAATAAAAGTCAAACACAAGATTTCGTAATAATAGAAGTTTGGGCATGCACATCCAGATAATATAGAGCCTGATTTTCTACTCAGTCACCATGNTATTAATTCAGATTACATGATGTTTGTGGGTACATGAATTACACTACACAAACCCTTAGCTGTTTATTTTATGACATGATTTTTCAGTGTCCTGAGGAAAGTATTTCTCATGAGAGTAAATAAAAAAGAAATCTGGATTTTCAGCAGTTCCCCACCCCCCAATTCCAAAATCATATAGATCTGTCTTGATCTATGTTGGGTATTTTACTCCTCAAACTAAACAAGCAACTGTTGTCTCTACCAAGAAAGGAAGACATTTAAAATTCATAAAGATTCGGATCATGAATGAAAGCACATATGGTTCACAGTATCAGGAGTGGGGGCTGAGTGGCTGTTTTAACTGATTAAGGGTGACACATCTGAGGAGAGTCAGCACTACAGTTATCTCTGGACTTTTTGTCCAGAGAGCCTGCTGCATGCCTCAGTTTAGAGTGAGATTTAGGAGGCTCTGCTCTCCATGAAGAACAAAAGCAAAGGCTATTAAATTACAATGAGCTGTTGATTCTATGGCCTAGTTTATTGGAAATGGAAAAGAATAAAACAGCGAAACTCTTAAGAGACTCACTGCCATTCACTAGGAATGTTCATAATATGAATTTTATATATATATATATATATATACATATATATATATATATACTATATAAAAAGGAAAGCAGTAGAGAGCCTGGAAGGGCTGTGACTGAAACTGTCATTTTAATAAATGAGGTCAGGGTGTGACCCTGTAAAAAAGATGTTTAAAGAAGAGCTGGGCGATCCCCCTCCTAATTAATTAGCTGTTTGGTCATGAAAACAGATCTTAGCTTCCTTAGATCTCTCTATCGTAATCTAAAGAGAAAGGGGATTGAAGAAGATTACTCTGGCTTCCCTGATTTATAGCTGTTCTATCATTGTTTCAAGGGATGTGTAAGAGATTCAAAGAAGGCTTTTCTTCTTGTGACATCATAGTTAAGCCTTACAATCACCAAATAGCTTCTCATCACTCCAATTATGTTTCATTCTAACGTCCTTGCTGTGTTTTCNTCTCATCTCATATGGATATGTTTATGAGAAAATTCTTCCCAGGTTCCNTACTTCCTAGTACTTAGCACAAGGAAAACAGTGGCTGTTTCTCATGGAGACCTGATGTGAAAAAGTCTGCCTCCTGCCTGGGAAAAGCTCAGCAGGCCTTGTAATGTACANCCCTTCTTCCATTCACCCCAGAAAACTTTAAAANCAGAAAATTCACCAGTCTCCCCAGAGACCCTTGAAATCCATTCTTCCAAAATGCCAAGTATTAATTTANCTTGTATAAAATAGAGGGCTTTATCCTGCACCCAGTGCAAAGATTTCAAATAAATGTGCAATCCAGTGGCTTCCTTCCAGGGGTTTCTCCTGAGACTGAATAGTGGCACACATCTGAAATCCCAGAACTTGGGACATGGAGACAGGAGGATCAGGACTTCAAGGTCATTCTCAGTTCCATAGAAAGTTAGAGGCTACCCTGGGCTACATTAGACCCTGCCTCAAAAAATACAAACAACAGCAACAAATGTCCGGCATATATTTGAGAAATTGACTTGATGAGCCAATATGAAAAATGGTTTTGTTCTTCCATTCTTTGTGGNCCCACATATTTAAAATAATTTACTTAATTCTTCTGAATAATGATATATGGTCCTGGGGAGACATGAGAAACTATCTATTTGCCCCAGATAGGGCACTGACAATACATCAAAAATGATTCTATTAAAGTCCAAGTTGGTATGCCAATCAGCTTGTTGGGGTTAATTATAGGAGTATATGTGAAATGGGACTTATAGGAGCATAGATGACTGAAAGGTAGCTCTCTCTCTCTCTCTCTCTCTCTCTCTCTCTCTCTCTCTCACACACACACCCTAGCCTGGGTAACAACTCATAAAAGCTATAGCCCTAAAGCTCTTGACACAACTTGTAGGCAGCTCAACAGATGGGAAAAGTCTCCTCTCTTCAGCAGTCCTTACTGCTTATATAACCCTGTGGATGGAAAAGCCTTTAAGTTTCAGGGATTTACTGAGACTTGTGAGTTGCTAACTTGTTAATGAGTCTCCTTGCAGAACAGAATGTTTCCTTTCTGAGGGAAAGTTTGTTATGTAACATTCCATATTTTCCTCCCACTCATTTTTCTCCCTCTTCCATGATGCTTCTTGAGCCTTGAAGAGGTGATATAGATATCTAGTTAAAGCTAACTATTGTGTCACTATGGCACAGAAACAATCACTCACAGTCAAGGGTCTTACCAGTATCTATGAGTCTCTGGGTAACACCATCATTTGCAAAAGGAAGTTTCTTTCTATGACAGATTGTGGCCGAAACCATGGCGATCTCTGGGCACATACACAAATGTTTTACAGGCACACCACATCGATTCAAAAACAATAGCAGCTATTTTCCCTTTGGGGCTTATGACATCCCCAGCCACAGGCTTTTGTATTTACATAATGGAACATTTTCCCAGGGGATAAGTGTTCTAGTTTGCTTTTCTATTGCAGTAATAAAACATTCTCACTGAAAGTAACTTGAGGAGGAAAACTTCCTTTGGCTCCCACTTGTGGGTTATTACACATCATTGAGGAAAGCCAAAGCAGAGGCTAAAAGCAAATAAATAGCAACGTAGCTAAATATTGCCACAGTCTCCTCCATAATAACTGTACCATTTTGTCTCAATACAGGCCCTGTCAACAGAAACATGCAAAGATTGAGTGTTTGGCCATTAGATGGGAGAGCTCTAGTATGTTACATATCTTCTTTTATATTCTTCTTAACATGCACATCTTCACACATGGCTTAGACATGTGCATTTCTCTCTTCCCTTNTCTTTCCTTTCTCCTTTATTTTCAGAGTCTCTTTTGAAAAGTATTTATTTGTATTACTTTTAATTATGTGTATATGGGTGAGAGTACATGCACACGAAGGCAGATGCCCATGAAAGCCAGAGGCAGCAGGTCCTCTAGAGATGGGGTTAGAGGTAGCTAACTGTGGGCTGCTCAGTGTGTACACCAGGAACCAGACCTCTGCAAAAGCATATGTGTTGTTAACTGCTACATCATCTGTGGAGACCCTAGATTCTCTTTTTATTGTAGAAATATTAACCCTCTGTTTCTAAAACAATATGCAAATATGTTCCAAGCTTGGTGTGTATATGGAGAGTTCCTGTAGTCCCATTGCACACACCCTGATAAAGTTCAAATTTTCAATACTTTTCTTNATTACTCCTGGATTTTCACAGTTAGGAATGTTTTCCCATCCTCAGAATACAGAGGGATTCACTTAAGCTTTCTTTCAGAACTTGAATAGTTTTTATGTTCATATTTAGTGGCTGAACCGTCTAGATTTCAGCATTATGAGAAGTGTAAGTATAAGGAATGAAACTAGTGTTACTTTTTTCTAGNTAACTACCTCCCCAAAACTTCCTTAACATTTTGCCATTCCTTCCACTGATGAAGGAATATCTNTGGCTGGTCTCTTGCTCTCAGGTGTCTGCCAGAATGAGATAAAAAGATCTTATTGCTGATGACACCACTCATTTTGAATACAAGGACACAGAAATCAGTCAGAGCCTAGCAAAAAGCTTCCATTTACTGGCTAGCATTCATAGCAAAAAGGACCTGCAAAGCCTTCTGGGAGAGAAAATTCATCAATGGCCTTGTTAAGTTGTAAAGCCAGCATCCTACCATACCATACTGTCAAGTAATATGTGCCCACTGATGAATGCCATGACTGGTGTGTGTGTAGGGGGGGTGGGTGTTAATCAACTGTTTCTTGGTCAGATCTGAAACATATTCCACAGGAAGGTATGCATGCCTAGTACTGTAAATGTTGTCAAAAGCTTAAGGCTGGGGAGGCCACAGGCTCTAGGAGAGAACGTGTTCTGAAGTCCTATAAACCAGTAAAACTCATATTGCCTTCATTCTAATTGACTAGTGCTTGATCCTAGAAGCCTCTTATTGAAGAGTGTTACTTAATGTGGAGACTCATAAATGGTCCAAATGAGGAGAATCTGNGACTGTGGAGCCCTCAGTCCCACGTAGAGCATCTGTAATGCCCACTACATCTAAAGAATATTGCAGAACAAGGAAAGACATTCTNGTAAGAGGAAGAGGATGGAGAGGAAGATCTGAAACACTGTTTTCTGGGTATGACAGGCCCATGACAATCATGAACTCACAACAGCAATGGCCACCTGCATAAGATCTGCATAAATTAAAGATGTGAAAGTAGGAGGGGACCAGGAAGGGAAAATGGAGTTATAGGGAGAAGTGAAGGGAAGGAAGAGGGGAGTGGCTATGGTCAGAATGCATTGTATACATGTATGAAACTAGCAAAAATAATTTGAAAAAGGTGTGGCTGGCCATTATGGTATAATAAATATTCATACACAGCTCTATTAAATGCTGGGTTTTTCTATTTTATTCTATTGATCATCTCTTCTACCCGTGTACCATTAACAAACTGCCTTAATTGTGAGGCCATATATATATATATATATTGCATCTATATAGTTTTTGTTGTATATTAACATATATTAATCTCAAGTATGGTGAGCTAAGCTTCTATTGCACACACACATTTTTTCCCTCTCTATCATTGTTTTCATGCCTATTCTTATTTGGAAATTACAGAGAAACTTTTATTGGAGTCACATTAAANGTAATAAATAATTTATGAATATTTAATTCCATTGGCAATCTTTGCGATTATATGTAGCTTTCTTACAACCGTAGTCAGCTTTGGGGATCAATGACATAATAGATCCAGAATGAAAACAGNGGATTTCTTTCTTTTCTATATATTCTAATATATATTAATTCATTGGATTANTTAATCATTATGGGTGTGATAAATTTTTCTGTGAAACCAACTAAGTCTGACGCTCCTCTGTAGGAGATTAATTTTTATGGTTATTGTTTTTGTTACACTTTTATCAAAGTCATTTGTGGTAAGTTAATTTTCTTCATTAATCATTTTTAAATATGTTATTATTATTATTATATCTTATGTGTACAGGTGTCTTGCCTGCCTGTAAGTCTGTGCACCATATGTATGCAGTGTCTGTGAAGGCCAGAAGAGGGCATCAGATCCCCTGGAATTGGGTTACTGCAAGTTGTGAGCTGCCCTATGAGTACTGGGAACTAAATTTTGGTCCTCTATAAAAGCTGCAAGTGCTCTTAACTCCTGAGCCATCTCTCTTCATTATCTGCTTCTAATCGAGGTTTTAAAATCTATTGGTAGAGAGACAGGAAAATAGAACTTACTAAATTATTTGGGTGGGGTCTCCTTTTAATTTTTAAAGGTGTGTCTAGCTTTTTATCTCATGCCTCTCTCTTGTTTTGGATTATCTTATGTAACATTTTCACCGTTTTGATATTAATCAAGTAGCTTGAAATGACTACAGAGCTATTTTTCTGTTTTAACTGTTGGTTTCCACTTTTATCTACATTGGCTACTTTGCACTTTCTTTAGATTCACTGTATTGTGCTTTTTCTAGATTCTTGAGTGGTGTGTTCAGATCATTTGTTTTGATTGGTACTGATATATATCTATGAGGCTATGAATATTCCTTTGAAAACTGACATATACCCAGAGATTTGTGTGTGTGTGTGTGTGTGTGTGTGTGTGTGTGTTTTCATTATTGCTTTTTTAACAAGTGCACAGTTCTGAGTCCTTTCTATTTTCCATAATATCTTTTTTATTCATTTTCCAAAAAAATGGAACTTTGCCTTTCATTAGCCCACTCTCTCCATATGCCCCTACTGATTTCAAACAGCTAGTGGTTTTAGAGAGGTAAATACAGGCACAAATGCTCACGATTGCTTTCTCAGAAGTGTGTGTGTGTGTGTGTGTGTGTGTGTGTGTGTGTGTGTGTGTGT
>LZPO01066640.1:42065-61526 GCA_001675575.1 Neotoma lepida
TTTCTGGTCCTCATGCCTTATATACATTTCTGCTTCCTGCCATCACTTCCTGGGATTAACGCATGTGTTCTTCCCAAGCAAAGATATGGGATCTCAAGTGTCGGTATTAAAGATGTGTACCACCATGCCTGGCTCTGTTCCCAGTGTGGCCTTGATCTCACAGAGATCCAGATGGATCTCTGCCTTCCTAGTGATAGGATTAAAGGTGTGTATGCCACCACTGTCTGGCCTCTGTATCTAATCTAGTGGATGTTCTGTTCTCTGACCCCAGATAAGTTTATTTTGTTAGAACATAGAATAAAATATCATCACAGAGAGAGAATTTGGTTGGTAATGTGTTTGCCACACAAGCAGGAGGACCTGAGTTCAACCAACAGCATCTAAATGAAAAGCAGGGCATGTTGACATATCCTTGTAATCCTAGGACTGAGGAGGAGATACTCAGATGCCTGAGGCTTCTTGGCCAGCTAGCCCAGCTGAATCAATGAGCCCCAGGTCTCAGTGGGAAAATTTTGTTTCAAAACATGAGGTGGATGGCTCCAGAGGAATGACACCTAAGGTTGACCTCTGGCATCCACATTCATACACACATGAATATACACATGCAAAAACACACACACACACACACACACACACACACACACGTGCATATTCATACCCAGAGAGTGAAAATTTTTGAAAAATAACATGAAGAAAAAACAGATAATTCAGAAGAAAAGGTTCATCATGAAGGCATTACACTTGAAAGTTCACCTGGGCACACAGATTTCTAGGAAAGAAAGAATTTCCTAATAAAAGATAGAGAACATTGTAAGTGGGAGCATGGTAGGGACAAAGGNGAAGGAAAAAGGGTGGGAAGTTCATTAGGCAACAAATAGTTACATGTTTTGTGTGTGCCCCAGCCTAAATGATAAATACTACAGTTACATGTTTTATGTGTGCCCTAGCCTATATGATAAATACTATAGAGTCATACTACTCAAAGACCCTTGTCGTTTGCTTTCTTTTCTATCAGGAAGAGAAGCAGCTATGGCTGCCTTAATTCAGAGTCAGAAAGACAAGATGGATGATCAGAGACCTGAAGCTCATGTTGGTCCTGGGAGGTAGGTTTAAGATATTGAGCCATTCAGGTCCTATCAAGTCAAAGTTCACCAACCTGGAGAGGACCACTGGGCAGAAACATGAGCTAGGACATGAGTTTCTGATGTGCTGTAAGCAATGATTGACAACGAATATTACAAACTGGGACACAAAAACTCCATCAATGAAGGTATCAGAGAGAAAAGGCCCAAGCTCAAAGCATGGCTGACACAAGGGCAGCAGCCCTCTGTGGTGGTGAGCTCCTGAGGGTGGAAAGAGAGATGAATGTCATGTGATGAGCTGATGGCCCTAAAGAAATGTTGTGGTTTCCACACAGGTTTTCAGGTAATCTCGTGGCAGCCTCTGCTTCCAACCTGCAAAACCTCACATTCTCTTCCCCCAGATACATATTTGGAAACGATTTCAGATTCGCATGCCTCACTCTAAGCCTCCCTAAGCCTGATAGCCATAGCAAACGCTTTCCAATGCCCTGTTGTTTTAGAGAAAAACCATTAGCTTTTTGTGTGCCTAATCCAATCGTCTGCTCTTTGTCAGGAAGCTCCTGCACACTCTGTCATTGCCTTTCAGTTAAGCAGTATGCACTAGAGTTTGGCAAACTCTCCAGGAACTCTCCCTAATGTTAGTCTACCTATCCATTTATGCTTGCTGGTTCACCTCATGTCTCCATACAAATAGAGGAACTCATGATAACTCCATTGTTACAGTTAATACTCTCATGAAGGTAGATTCACATGCTGGCATTAACATCTATGCCCAGGAGCATTCTACCCTTGCCAGAATCAATTGCTGGCTTGCCAGTGGCACATAGGTAAGTGCTGGGCCTGACTCTGGAATTCTGTCATTTCACCACGTCTTTCCTCTTTGGTTGTTCCTCCCGAAACTTGCTCATTTTGATAAATTTTTTTGGTCAAAAAATCTTGTGTAAGTTTTCTATAATCATAAAAGATCTCTGAGAGCTTGTTGCTTCAGAATTGCAATCACTTTTTCAATCTTGTCATAGATGAATTGCATGCCGTATCTGGTGTGGATTGTTAAGCCCTAAGGCATAGACCATGTAGTCCCCTGTGGTTTGTGTTGATTTTGCGTTCTTCTCTGCCTTTAAAAAAAAATAGCACTAAGTACACAGCTTGTGTTCAACAAATAATAAATAATAATCATGGATTTCATTTGCAGGTGGGATCATTTGAGAAATGGAATATTTTCATGTGAGCTTGCCAATGAATTCTCTCTCCACTCAGGAAAAATGTCCTAATGCACTCCTGCCCTGAATTCAGGTTAGATTAGATGGACAATTTATTTTTGGGATCATGTCCTAGAGCACATCAGGGTACTAAAGAAAACAGGCCAGCAGAAATGTAATGCCCCTGGGGTAATGGTGTACTGTGTGATAACAGCAAGGGGCTATTGTTACAGTTATGTACAGGTGTATTCCCACAATACTGGATCAGGAGACAATTAGGTTTCCAAAGCCACCACCATCCTGCTCTGCTGAAATACAAAGAAAGGAGAGGAGGTGTCTGCATTTAGTGGAAGTCNACATGATTTTCTTCTTCACTTTCTAAACTCAAGCAATATTAACTTCCTGATGGGGGACTGTGGGCCCAGCACCATGTCAAGCAATGGCAAGGAGCATCCGTGAACTTCCACCAAGGATCTCACAGTCTTATGAAGCAGATAGATATATTAAAAAAAAATAATCACAGTGGCTCGTGATGTGCTGAATGAAATGCTTAAGTGTCATTTGCTCAAAGTACTAGGAAGATATAATGAAGTGAACACCAAGCTTGGTCAATCTCTGAATTTCCCATTGTATTTCTTCCACCCATACAAAAACTGTCACTCTTTCTGTTAGGAATTCTGTGTGCCAGTATACTCAGAGATTTGCTGCTTCGCCTCCTGAGTGCTGGGAGTAAAGGAGCGGGCCATCAGGCTCAGTATCNAGTTTTCTTTTGTTGTTGTTGTTGTGTCTTTACCTGTGTTCTTGTGTTAGACTAAACCTGGCTTAAAGGCTTGGAAGTCCTCCTTCTGTTTCCATTTTGAAATAATTTGAGAAGTTTTTGTTGTGGGTCCTCTTTGAACGTCTTATAGAACTGTGAGGTGAACCCATCTGGGCTTGGGTTTCTTTTTTGTCAGAACCCTTTCATTGCTGCTTCAATCACCTTTAATTATCATGGGTTTCTTTAAGTTGTTGATCTCTTCTTGGTTTACTTTTGGTGGTTAAACCAAAATTTAGGGAACCTAGAAATTCATCCACTCTTTTAGATTTCCTAACAGTGAGAAATACACACACACACACACACACACACACACACACACACACACATACACTTCAAAAATAAAGCTGGATATGGTGGGGTCATGGCAATAATCTCAGCACTTAGGAGTCTGAAGCCACAATATTGCCATGACTTGAAGGCCAGCCTGAGCTAAATAGTGAGTTCTAGGCCATTCTGGAAACAGAGTAAGACAATGTCTTCCAGAGAGAGAGAGAGAGAAATGAATTGATAAAGAGATGACTAATATTTCATTATAAATTGTTTCAAAAAGAGATTTAATGTTACAGTGCTGTAAGCCCAGCATCCTGAGCATGGTTTATAAATATATAAGTATAAATCAATTAGTGACTATTAAAAGTGATAACAGCATAATGTAGTATAAAAGAATACATCACTACATGTAAATTACTTAACAATTAAAACTAGTATACAACATTCAAAAGTCATAAAATAAATATTATATATGAGGTAAAATAAAATGAGTTTCAGAAAAATTATTTATGCCGTGGTATCTGTCTTATAAATATGAAGCCTACAAAATGACTGAATAGTGCTAACAGAAGTGTATATATGCAAAATCTAAAAAGACAAAGGAATGCGTGGGAAGAGAAATAACAAATTCAGAAGAATGTATTCCTCTCTAGGGAGAAGATCACCATCAGGAAAAGGCACTTGAGGAATAGTAAACAGGTTTGTAACATTCTCTTTGTCTAATTATGGACACATGGCTGCTTGTTACAGAACTCTTTATGATTTTTATTTGTATGAAAGTACTCCACATACGTGGGCAGGCACAAGTGCTATGTGTACATGAGGTACACTGCCTTCAGTTCAAGAGGTGCTTAGAGATATCTTTTCGTTTTTCCTTTTCTCCCACCTAAGTAAGCAGTTCAGTGTTCCCTGGGAGCATAGCTCTGCACAGTGTGTGTGATGCTTGCTTCTCAAACTTCTTTCTCTGCTCTGCAGTAAATCACATACTTTCCTACACAAAATGTTACAAAGACATGGTAAGAGATAATGCCACTTTAGTACACAGAAATCATTTACCTGATAAATGTTTTTAATCCTTAAAATAGTGCGTATGTAAAAAGCAGTCTGATAGTGTGTCCCTCTAGCAAAACGATAGCAGTTCAGCCTGCAGCCTCTCAAGCCATTGGGTTCTCAACCAGGTTTACAGTACCAGGGATGAGTTTCTGCCTGTGGAGGGGGCCTTAAATCCATTTAGAAAACTTCTGGTAACCCCCTATCACTCATGCCGCTACTGCAACTATGGGCATCATTCTCCAGGATGGTTATTATTGTAGCTCACAAGGTTCCCAGCTGGATAAGACTGTTGATGGCTTTTCTCATCCTGCAACCTACAAAGCTCCTTCCAGCACCCTGAGTACCAGCTAGAACACCCATAGACTAGTGCAACTCTCACCTTCCTTCATCAGAGGAACTTCTAAATGCGGCTGCTGGTGGTTAACACAGAGACTCAAAATCAATCAAAGTGCTGAGAGTAAGTGACTATGGAATGCTAAGTTCTACATGGGACGTCTATACCATACCCCCTCAACTCCTAAGGCTTAGGAAACATTGCAGAAGATGGGAAAGCCGGAGGTCAGTAAACACTGTTAGGAAGTAATGTCTCCTAGACATTAAGGGGCCATTGTGCTCACGAACTCATAGCAGATATGGTTGCCAGCATCAAGGTCAAGCCCATCAATATCCTAGTATGGAGAGGGGATGGGCTCATGAGGCCCTATTCCTAGATGAGAAGCTATTGGCTGTTGGTGGCCATGAGGGGACAGTTTTCTCCAGTGGTGTGGTTCACACTCCTGTGGATGGTGTGCTAGTTCCATGTGCATATCGGCAGCACTAAGTAGACTCAGTGGATCCCAAGAAAAAGAGAGAGGATGAGAAAAAAGAAGAAGAAATGAAAATGAAGTTAGAAAGGGAATGTGGAGAAAATCAGATATTATCTAACTACATTCTATTCATGTACAAAAAACCTTAAATTGTCTAATATCATTTATATTTCCATTCTATAAAAGCTAGGAATGAATTAGAATTAGAAACACAGCTAAGTTTCCTTCATTGATATTTCCAGTAAAAAAAAAATGATGAAGAGGAGGAAATAACTAGGGAACATAGTTTTTGGTCCAAATAAAATCTCTTCTTGTGACAATGGGTGCAGCCTGTGGCCCTTANCTTTCAAAATTAAAATTTCTAAAGAGGTGTAAATTCTATAAATAAATGAAATAAATATATATATATAAATATAAAAAGAAATAAAAATTATTAAATCTGGGGCACTAAGATTTAAAAATGTCAAGATATAATTAGTTTTGGCAAATTCATGGGCACACATCCTAAGGTGTCACAAAGCCACCGACTAAAAAGATCAAAAAAAAACCCATTAGAAATGAGTGCCCTCTTGTCACAGAAAGAAAACCACATGCCTAGGAAACTCAGTAATTTTACCAGATACAGTTTCCNAAAATTCAGGCCCTTGTTAGCATTCCAAGAAGTCCTGAGTCCAGCGTCGCACCTACAGAAGGAATGAAAAAGAGCTGAGACTGAACTCCGCTGCCTCAAGGTGGATACTCTAAAGACATCATCCATTTTCCATTCTCACAAGAACTTTTTCTGAGTTGGGAAGTGNCATTCAATTTTCCTGAAGAGCAAGCTGGAGCTTAGCAAGGTTCTATTACTTGTGCTAGTTCTCTCATACAAACAATGGAACCGGAATTCAGACAGAATTTGTGCACACACAAAGCCGTGCTTCCCTGCACTGCCTACTCCTCTATCTAGTGATGGGGTGGAGGTGGGGAGCTAAGCCAGCAGCAGTTACTCTCTGACAATCTCAGAAGCAATATGACCCCCCAGGGAGCAAACATTCTTATTACAATGCTTTGTGGGCCCCCAAAGAACCATAGTATATAAAAAGATATGAAGTGTGCCTATGGTATTAAATTTTCATGGGACAAGGGGATCAACCAAGGGAGAAAATGTCTAAGTTTCCAGAGGGGAATGATAATGAAAAAATACAAAGAGGTTGAGAATGTCTCCTGTGTTCCAAGCACAGCATACAAGTCTATTTTAAGTCATTTTTCAGACTTTACGTACAAACCTCAAATCAGAACATGTGTTTCTCAATTCTATGAAATGTGTGTATTCCAGCACCAATGGGTCTTTTCTTTTATGTGCTACAGGCTTCATGCTGGTCAGATCATGGATTTTAGAGTCAGGCGGATGTATCAAGTTGGCAAGTTAGCTCAGTTATTCATAGTGTTTGCATTAACTTTAAGTCCTTTGGGTTTCGTCTTACTTATGGGACCACTGAAATAANGAACTGTAATTGTATGTGAAATGTTAAGTAAATATGAGACCTTTCCTCTACATTTGACTACTAATTTCTTTGAATAATAAATCTCTCCATTAGCGAGAAGAATGCAAAAATGGTTAAAATAAAGGTCCTTTTACTTTAATAAAGGCACCAAATGTCTTTTACTTTTATTGGTGCTCTTTTCAGGTAGCTGGGATTTACATTTGAGTGCTCAAAAAAACAAGNCAGACTGTCTGGTGATTTAGCTGTGGGATTTGCTGGGAGGGAAGTTTTGTTGTTGTTCTGTCTTAGGGTGTTACTGTTACTTAACTCACCAATCTTCCCCTTCAGCCTCTCCAGAGCTGAGATTACAAACATGTGAGTTTGTGCATGTGAGTACAGTGTCAAAGGAGGTCATAAGANGGTGTCATCTTCCCTGGAGTTGGAGTAAAAGCAGATGTAAACTGCTCAATGTGGGTGCCAGGAACTGAATTTGGGTCCTCTATATCAGCAGTATACACTCTTAAGCATTGAGCCATCTTTCTAGTTCCAAATGAGGGCATTTTAAAGATGTATATGTTTATTTATTTTATGTGTATGTATGTGTGTGTGTGTGTGTGTGTGTGTGCCTGAGTGTATATGTGTATCACATGTATGCAATGCCAGAAGAGGCTAGAAGAGGGTGTCAGATCTACTGGAACTAGAGTTACAGGCAGCTGTGAGCCACCCACTGTGTGCTGAGAACCAAGCCTAANTTCTCAGCAAGAGCAAAAGTACTCGTATTTCCTAATGATCTGAGACAGAAGTAAGAAATCAAAGGTAGTATTTATTTTACTCATAACCTTCAGTGGCCACAAAAATTTAAATTTAATCAATGGAATCACAAGAGATAAGCATCTCAAAGAAGCGAAAGGTGACAGAAAAAGTGTTCTCTAATAATAGAAATGTAATCAATATTTATATTTCTTGAATTATGATATTGATAAATATGCCTTAATACAACTATTACAACTCAAAAACATTTTCAGTGTGATGGCTTTCCCACTCCATTATGCTAACTTAAAAACACAACTATGAGAACTAACTATATTTGCTACAGTTCACCCTTAGGATTCATCTTTCTTTCNATTAAGTGAAAAGAAAAATTAGCTAAAGATAAACTTGTGCTCCAATTTAGAGTTTTTAAAAATTATTTTTTAATTCAGACATATTATCCAATATGCATAAGAAAAACAAACCCTCACCAATAAATTTTGTACTTCAGTGTTATAAGAACACTGAAACTAGTAGTTATGCTATTTGTTATGCTACTNCAATCTCCTAAGATCCTTCTTTACAATATACTGAAAGGAACGTCTCAAGTAGAAAGGAATTTAAAGTGTTATATAATATTCACATAACATGGTGGTACAAAACTAATTATAGTTCTGGAGAGGCATAAGCAGAGACATCGTAAGTTCCAGGCCAAATTGTTTATACAGCAAAACTGTCTCAAAAAAATCAATAAAAGATATGTACACACATNTAGAATGCTGAAGAATAAGTGTGTTTTTGTATCTATCTATCTAAGTCATCTCTTGTGGACATTTGACCTTTTGGTGTGAAGCATCACATAGCTATTATATGCACATATATTTTATATCTTTAGGAAGAAAGCAATGTCATTTTAATTATACATTCCTCCCCAGTCTAATATGCAGCAATTTAAAAATAACTTGGAACAAGTCTGAAAGAGTGACTCAAGAGTGAGATGTTGTATGATAAGGTTGAGGTGTTGCAGAGGTCATCCCCTAAGCAAAGCAGCTACCACCTGCATCAAATCAGCTGTGCCTGCTTGTAAGAACCACCTGTTTTTGACTGTTAACATTCCCTCATAGAAAAAGGGGATGTGTCAGGGAAGTGCTAGAGCAGTAGTTCTCAACCTTCCTAAGGCTGCGATCCTTTAATACAGTTCCTCATGTCATGGTGACTCCCAACCATAAAATAATTTCATTTCTACTTCATAACTGTAATTTCTACTGTTATGGATCATAATGTAAATAGCCGATATGCAGGATATCCGATATTCAACCCCAAAGTGGTCATGACCCACAGGTTGAGAACCATTGTGCTAGAGTATATAGGCTGGGAAAGGTTAACTGAGGAAGGAATCCATCTATGTGCTATGGAGAAGATATCATTCATGCAGGGGGAGATTTTCCAGGGCAGCTGGTTTGGGGTCACCCACTGTCCTGTAGGAAGCCCCTCATCCATAATCCACAAGTAAGCCCAACAAACTCATTATTTCCCCAGTTTAACTTTGGTGGCATTATACTTTGGTGGGGGGGACCTCCTAAGGAGGAGGCAGATATTGTTTACATCTCCCCAAGGAAGGCATTCTCACAACAGAAGGAAGTGACAAAATTTGAGGGAAGTAGTGTTTCCACCATTTAACAATAAAAAATGTCATCATTTGTAGTTATTAGACAGATGCTGATTGTAGTTAAGAGCAAATCTGTTTGTCCAGAACATTTTCATAATTTTAACCTTATCTGAAGTTGTGCTAAGCTTATCTAAAGAGGACACAAATGAGCATCTCATTGTGGGAAATGGACACAGCTCCATGTCACTTTAGAATAAGGATCCTCCAGGGGACTCATTTTAAGGCACCATATCTGGTTTCGGATGTTCTGCATCACTACCCATGGGATATTAGAGAAACTAAGCCTTTCTAATCCCAAAGTGATGACAGAAAAAGCAGCCTGCCAAAAGGACTTTTTTGTTTCTTCCTCTTGTTTAGCCAACATGAACATTTTACTAGGAGCTGATTGTCATCGGGTTAAATTTGAAAAATATCCAAACTGTCCTTCTCTTATACCCTATATTACTNGGTTTCTAAGTTTTGAAGGACCTTGCCTGAGTTTAAGATATGTCTTGGTTCTGGCTAATTATTGCAGTGACTATGCTGAGGAGGCTATTTTGCTCCATTGTGCTGCAATTAGACTGCAGAACCAATTATTCTATGTCAATCCAATTTTCCACATAAAGAGTGTTGACAGCAATTGATACAGTTACTGAAGTTGAAAACATGGTCAGACTCCTACTTGGAAGTTTAGCCATTTTATTCTTTCAGTTAAGTGGAACAGCATCTTTTCTTTCCTTTTTCTTATTTGGAATTTAGCAAAACTGAATGATCACCTTAATTTCTAGGAATAAAAAAGTGGGGGAGATGTTGTAGTGAGTTCTATCATTGTTGTGACCAATATCTGAAAGAACTGACTGGAGGCATTGAGGGTTTGCTTTTGAATAGAGATTTTATGCTTGGCCTGAGCTCCACGGTGAATTGAAGTATGACAATGGAAGCATGTGAGGAGAAGGCTGTTTACCTCATGGTCAACAGGAAATGGAAAGAGAAGAGCCAACCAGGACTGGACACACCATTCAAAGGTGTAACTCCAGTGGCCCGCACTCCACAACAGGACCCCATTTTCTAAAGTTGCCACAATCACCCAAAATATCACCACAAGCATTCAACACATGAGCCTATGAGAGATATTTCATATTCAAAAGTATCATAAGGTGTTGTGGGATATTTGTTTACACTGTAAAGATGTGTCTCTGCCTAAGGTGCCTTCAGATTGGCTTAATAAAGAGCTAAATGGCAATAGCTAGGCAGGACAGACTAGGTGGGACTTCTGGGGAGAGAGAGGACTCTGGGAGGAAGAGGGGTGGAGACACCAGGAAGATGCAGAACAAGTATTACATACAGTACAGAGGAGAGGTAACTGAGCCACGTGACAGAATGTAGATTAATAGAAACAGATTAATTTGAGTTATAAGAGCTAGTTGGGGAAATGCCCAAGCCAAGGTCAAGCTTTTATAATTAGTAAGAAGTCTCCATGTCATTATTTGTGAGCTGGCAGTCCCAAAAGAAAGTCAAATAACAATAAGGCATTCAATGAAGTGATAATTTAACAACAGAATGGGGAAGGAATCCACATTTAACTGTCTTTACTTTCCTGCATCTCAGAACTTACATAAGCAGTTCTTCACTCTTGAGTTCTCATCTCATTTAATTGCTTGGGGTTAAAGTATATTGACACCTGTTCACAAAGAAGCAGCAAAATACACAGACAATTCTGATAGACTGTAGACATAAGCAACTAAAAATTCTCAGACTTTATGGAGATCAGTTTATTTTAAAGGAATTTACAAAAATGATTTGCTATTATTCACATGAGAGTTTCTGATTATTTTCAAGTTTAAGATGTTACAGCTTCTGGGTTAGGAACAGTGGCTTGTGTCCACTTCCCCTCTCAGTGCTGGGCTCCCATCTGGCACTGTGTACGCTGCCACAGTCTCCGTGAGTTCATATGAGTGTCAGTCCTCTAGTGTCTGAAAGGCACTGTTTCCCTGTTGTCTTCCATCCCCCCTTTCTCTTAGATCGAATCATTAGAATCAATACCCAGAAAGCCTTCATTTAGTAACCCCCCACCTTGTGCTAACCAATTTTCCAGTTTAGTATAAAAAAGTCAAGGAAGGAATGTTTGTGTCCATTCTCAGCCACGAAAATGGGTAAATTAGGGTAAGGTAAGGTCAGAAGGAAGAAGTACAATTTGTTCCTTTCATGTCTTCACTACAGACACCATTTGAATTGCAGCCCTGAGAAATGTTCTGACTTATTTTCTTTTTACTTGATTTTTTACCTATTTGAAAGAAGGCAGTTTTGACCTCACAAACATCACAGAAATTACCATCAGACTCACAGCTGACAGCTGACATTTTTAACATTACACAGGGGTCCTTACTCCAACTGGCCATGATCTGTAAACCCACAAGCCTAATTCCAGATGTGTGGCCATGAACCCCCCTTTACCTAGCCTAGCTCTAGACCTATGACTTTAATTCAACCTCTTCCTGGTTGAATTAAACAGCTTATCTACTAGCTTTACTTGGCATAACTCAGGCCTTGCATCTCCTTCATTTGCCCAAACTAAGGAAGGCCAGATTAGCACATCAGACACACAACCAAAGGAAGAAGTCCACATGCCCAGGTCAAATTACAAAAACAATATGAATGGACAAAACAGCTTGTCTCCCATCAAACTCACTAGTCCTGTAAAAGTGTCCTCTACTACTAACTACTTGGATAAACCCTAGGATATAGAATATAAAATAACAATAACAAACTTTATCAAAAAATTCATGGAATTTAGAGAAGACACAAATAAACACATCATAGAACTCTAAAAGGACAACAAATCAATCCAAATAGAAAATAACAGTGAAGGAATTGTTATTCCATGCTTCAATATTATATACCTACAGAAATTTAAAAACAAACAAACAAACAAAAAACACCACTACTTTTCTAGCACAAAAATAGACACATAGATCAATGGAAAAAATAGAAGACCCAAATGTGAGTATTTATAATTTTAGCCATCTGATATTTGACAAAGATTCAAGAAAATATACACTAGAGGAAAGATGGTATTGTCAACAAACAGTGCTGACAAAACTGTATGTCCACATACAGAATGATAAAATTAGACCCATATCTAGTACCCTGTACAAAAATTAGATCCAACTGGGTTAAATACCTCAATGTGAATCTTGAAACATTAAAATTGCAGTACCCTACAAGATACAGAGGTAGGAAAGGACATTTTAATCCAAGTCTTCATTTACCAAGGAATTAAGGCCAGCATTTGATAAATGGGACCTCATAAAGATCAAAGCTTCATGTGGTGGTGGCACACACCTTTAATCCCAGGACTCAGGAGGCAGAGGCAGGCAAGTCTCTGGGAGTGCAAGGCCAGCCTGGTCTACAGAGTGAGTTCCAAGACAGCCAGGGCTACACAGAAAAACCCTGTCTTGAAAAACAAAAATGAAAAGAAAAACAAGCAAAAAAAAAAAAAAAAAAAAAAAAAAAAAAAAGCTCCTGTACAGCTAAGGAAACAATCAAGCAAGTGAAGACAAAACCCACAGAATGAGAATCTTTGTTAGCTATACTCTGAGAGAGGATTAATATCCAGAAGAAAGCATTTAAAAAACTCAAGGGGGGAAATACTCAGTTCAAACAATAGACTAAGGATTTAGATGGAGAGTTCTCAATAGGAGAAATAAAATCTGTCTAAGAAGTAACTCAAAAATTGTCATCATCTTTAGTAATTAGGGGAGTGCTAATTAAAACAACTTTGAGATTTCATCTCACCTGAGTCAAAATGGCTAAAATCAACAAAACAATTAACAACAAATGCTGGTGACTTTGTGGAGAAAAAGGAACACTTATTCGATGTTGATGGGAATGCAAATTGGTGCATCACTCTGGAAATCATTATGGGGAAACTTCAAAAACCTAAAAACAGGTCTACCATGTAACCCAGCTATACCACTCCTGGGCATATGTCCAGAAGACTCCACATCCTACTCCACAAATACTTGTCCAGCCATGTTCTTAGCTGCCCTATATGCAAGAGCCAAAAAAGAGAAACAACCTGAAAGTCCTTTGACAGATGAATGGATAATGAAGATGTGATATATATACACAATGGAATACTATTCAGCCATAAAGAAAAATGAAATTGTGAAATTTGCAGGTAAATGGATGGACCGAGAAAAGGTTATAGTGAGTGAGGTAACCCAGACCAATAAAGACAAATGCAACATGTTCTCTCTCCTCTGTGGTTCCTAGCTCCAAATCCTCACATGTAAGCATATATTATGGAGTAACCACAGAAACCGGGAAAGGACAAATGAACCATGGGAGGTTCATGTGAGGGAAATATTAGGATACAGGGGATATGGAGTGGGAAACAAAATAACTGGGAGGTGGCTCCAACTGAGGAGGAGGGAGAGAGGTCACACAGAAGCAGAAGGAGAGATGAGAAGCAGGTAACACTAAGGATGTTTGATAAAGCCTTAAAGCCTCAAGGAACTATACTATTTGATATTTACCTACAATTGTACAAAATGCAAATTGTGTGTGTGTGTGTGTGTGTGTGTGTGTGTGTGTGTGTGTGTGTATGATCTGACCTGAAAGCCTCTTTCTTGTGGTCTAGCTTCCATAGTTCCAGAAAATATTATGCAAGCTACCAAAGGAGAGGAAGTAATTAAGAAGTCCTACCCAGCCACAACACCTATGAACCATGACAAATACCAGCATGACAAGCTATGCTTAATGGTGAAATAAGTGGTAGCCACATGTTGGTGGCAATCAACAGCTCTCTAATTGGACTTAAGGCCCACTTAACAGAATGAAAATCATGCCTGGTACTAGAAACCTGCATCCCAGCAATAGGTTCAGGGAATGTTACAGAAAAGGAGGCAGAAATACTTTAAGAGACAGAGTACCAAGAAGTCTGCTGGACACTGTCTCTTCTTCTTTTTTTTTTTTTTTTTTTTTTTTTTTTTTTTTGGTTTTTTGAGACAGTATTTCTCTGTGTAGCTTTGGCGCCTTTCCTGGAACTCACTCAGTAGCCCAGGCTGGCCTCGAACTCACAGAGATCCGCCTACCTCTGCCTCCCGAGTGCTGGGATTAAAGGCGTGTGCCACCACTGCCCGGCTGTCTCTTCTTAAAATACCTGCATAAACGAGACCAGGGGGAAAAATTGCAGGATCTCACTCTTAGACAAAGAACTACAGGCAACTAAAGACTTCTGGGATAAGGAGAATTATCTCTCCCAGTAAAGAGTTATTGGCTGCCCAATGCCATATGCATACACACACTCACACACACATACACACACACATACACACACACACACACACACCAAAAACAAAGTCAGCAGGTTGTATTTATATACATTTGTGCATACACATGCATGGATTCATATGCATTTCTACATATGAATGTATAAAATCTAAGAACAAGAATCTATCAGCTTGAGAGAGGGAGGACATACACGGGGGAGGGCAGGATTCAATCAAGGGAGGATACCTGGGAGGGGCTGGAGTGAGGAAAAGCAGAAGGGAAAGTGATTAATTCTATTCCAATTAAAAACTTTACGCAGAAATAAAATATGGACTTATTCTGAACCACAGCAGCCAATGCTGCAGCAGCAAATGAAATTTTAAAATGTAAGTAACTTCTCATGACAGCTTAAGCTGGTTTAGAAGGTGTCTGTGGATGAGGGGTATGTAGTAAGTAGAAAATAGCTTGGCTTCCGGAAGCTCTAGAATTAGATATGAAAGATTTAGTGAGTGAAAAGCATCCTGGAATCCAATCCCCTCAAATATTCATCTCCATTCCTACTTATTAAGAAGCCATGCCCACCTGGGAGAGATATAGAGAACAGGAAATGAGGTCATTCTGCTCCTTTTTGTTGATGTGGTCCTATTGAATATTTCCATCGGAAGGTTCAGCACTTCTTGGGAATATCCCATAATACTGAACTTGAAAATTCAATCTACAGAGAACCACTTTGAAAAGAATTTTTTGCTTGATTCTTTACAAATGATAAATAGATCCTTAGCATCTTCTTTTCATGCAGTACAGGACCTTATTTCATGGTATAATGCCACCCACCCTTAGTCTGAGTCTTCTCACTTCAAATAACCCAAACAATATAATCCTTCACAGACATGCCTGGTGGAGACTTGTTTCCATTATGATTCTAGACCCTACCACCACACTATGCTTTTAACCACTAAGCTATCTGGAGTTTCAAAACTATTAGTTTAGAGCAGTGGTTCTTACCTGGGGACACTTTGGACAATATCTGAAGACATTTTAAGCTTGAGTTGTCCTGTGTGACATCTCAGGAAAGTCTCTACCAACTTTGCACATCCTACCTCTATTCAGATAAGCCCCTCCACAGGTTGACCACTTCAGTAATGACATCCTCACCCAGACCCAGACCTGAAGCAAATGTTCACATAACTCCTTCTATTAACTCACTAAAACTACTTAGCCCATTTGAGGCCATGGCGTAACTTCGAATCTGGCCAAGCCTGCAATTAATACTTCATGTAAATCCTCCCCACTTATTCAAAAATAAAACAGAAAAAGGAAATTAAAGCAAAACCAGGAAGAAACAGGTGGCCTCTAGACTTCCGATTGGCCATTATTTGTAAATATCATGCTGTCTATAGCCTGAGAAAATAGTCAAATACATGAATATTTTCTCTCATTAGAATCTAATAGAGCTACANTTAGCAATAAAGTTAAGGAAATATGTTAATTCCTTGAGTTATTTGACATAATTTGCTTTGTGTCCTTTCACACTGAGCTATTGCTTATGCAAATCAAGGCTGGTCGGTTTTATTTGTCAAGTTTTCTCTGCTGACATTATAGTCAAACAATATGAATATAAACTCAGTAAAATCATGCACCAAGTGTTTTATTTTAAATACAGTAGTAATTTCTTGGCTTGGCAATCACAGAGAACATGAAGAACCTCTAATATCTAGGGTAAATGCTGATGACATTTTCACATTTCCTCTGACTTGTTTTCTGAAGTTTTGACTTCTAATTTAAATTGATAAGGAGAAGCCTGGTATGGTAACAGGACTGAGGCAAGAGANGGGTAGTGAGAATAATAAATTAAAAAGAGGGGGGCATTTATAAATGTAAATGTTTCCCATTTAAAGAGATAGTAAACCTCTTCTAAGAAAATCAGAATTCAACAGCCCCAAATGTGAATTTGCCATTGCCAAGGCAAGTCTCCAGGTGGTTTTCTTTTTCCTACAGAGACAAGATTGTCAGGACATCAAGCACCTGACTGAACTCCGCACACTGCACTGTGAATTCCAGGCCTATGTGTGTCATTCTAGCCATCTGTTTCCAATTTAACATGCTCTTTCTCTCCAGATAGCTTTACAAATAGCTAAGCACACTTTATGTGGTGACCCAACCAGGAAGGATGTGTCAGACTGCTTAGCTGCAGTCCTCCTTACAAACACTGTCTGCACAGGCACATTGTGGCCAATGACTTGTCTCAACCACACATTCCCACACAGTGAGCACACACTGAATCTGAATGGGCTGGTTCACTCTAATCATCTTACAAGATCTACAGGTAAAGTCTAGGCAACCTCATGAATATGGAATTTTTGTGGAAATGAATATTAAATTTGGAATGTAGAACCATGAAGAAATAGTAGATGTAAATGAGCAAGAAGGGAAAAGAAGAGAAGCCAGATGGTTAACGCCCTTGTGAAAAGTGGAGATGGATTGCAGCACAATTGCCCTCTTGGTAGAAACAGAAATATTGTGGTCGTAGGAAGAACTAGTGGCCAGTTTTGTCTTTTCCTGACCCCTATTATCCCAATTCCTTGCTACCTTTACCATCATGCTGACTCAGAGACATTATAGCCCCAAAGAGTCTTATGTGTCATGGAACAAACTATGAATTACACAACAAAAAAGTAGACCCAATCATGAAATCACATCGGATCTGAATGGTTGGTTGTGCTCAGAAAAATGGAAGGAGGGAGGGAGGGAAGGAGGGAAGGGGGGATGATGAACAGGAAAAGGATTGGCTACAGGAAGAAAGGCTGATGCATAGAGTGGTGATTGGCTATCAAAACTCTCAGAAAGTGCAAAAAGTTCACTTTTATAAATAAATCAGCATTGACCCATCCAGCTCCAATTAAATCTGCATTAAATCCCCAAAATTTAAAAAGATTCAGGTTTTCCAAGCTGTAAAGTCAGCGTGCACAAACTCCACGGGTTCTCTATGTAATTTAAGATAAGTATTCTTTCATCTGTAAAACCATCCAACAACATTTATAACAGCCCAGATTGAAGAACATTATACATTTGTAGCTATAATCTGAATTCTCAAAATCAAAATATCCCATCTATGCAAAAGTTCCTTGGGGACCAAAATAAGGATAGAACCAAACATGACTGGCAAAAAAAAAAAAAAAAGGAATGAAATGATTCCTAATGATGTTCCACTGCTGCGCTTGTAGACTGGAGCTCAGCATCACTGTTATCAGAGAGCCTCCATCCAGCAACTTATAGGAGCAGATGCAGAGACTCCCAGCCAAATATTAGGAGGAGCTCAGGGATTCCCACTGAAGAGGGGGAGGAAGGATTACAGGAGCCAGAGGGGTCAAGGACACCATAAGATCATGGCCCACAGAATCAAGTAGCCAGGGCTCATAGGGGCCTGAAAGGACAATCAGGGAGCCTGTATGGGTCTGACCTAGGTCCGCTGCATATAAGTTATGGTTGTGTAGCTTGGTGTTCTTGTGGGACTTCTAACAGTAGGAGTGGGGACTGTCTAGGACTCATTGCTTGCTTTTGGGACCCTTTTCCTCCTATTGGGTTGCCTCATTTGGCCTCGTCTTATTGTAACATGACATGCCATTTTTGGTTGACACCCCTGGGAAGTCTGCCCCTTTCTGAAGAAAAATGGAGGAGGAGTGATCTGGGGGAGAAGAGGGGGAGGACTGGGAGGAGAGGAGGGAGGGGAAACTGCATTCAGGATGCAATTGANTATATGAGGGAAGAAAGAATAAAAAAATAGATTAATTAATTAATTAAAGAACTAAGAAGGATGAAACCAAAGTAAATTAACTTTAAAACTTATTCATGAATTATTCTCCAAACAATGTCCTTTAATGTGAAAAGAGAAGTCATAAACTATAAGGGGAAAAAAACGAGTAGGAAGAGGAAAAGTAAATTTTATCATAGTTCCACTTGGTCTAAGACCAAAGGATGTGATGAGTTATTTTTATGGCAGCAAAAGTGAAGGGATTATTTACATAACTGGTGTTTCCAGGTCATCCAATAAGTTCTATGTAAACCTCAATCTGGCTGAAATCAGCTTATCCATAAAGTAAGCCTAACAACACTGTCTATAAAAAAACACTTAAAACTCCTGGTAGATGGTGGAAGTAATTGTATGTGCTTTGTGATAATACCACACTTGTACATAGTTGGCCACTTCCTTCGGATGTTAAGGCACTGAATCATTTCCAAACCTGAAAGCTTAAGCAGACTCCTAGATAAGGCACATCAACCTTGGCGATGTGTTAAGTTTGCACATGTGAGTAATTAGAGTGTAATTTAAAGCAGTATTCCCCNAGCAAATCTTTGTTTTCTACTTCCTACAAATGAAAGGAAGATGTATTGGGCTTGGAAATCTTTTGTTTTATTTACAAATACATAAATATTTATAGTAAATCATGATAAACCAAAAGTGCAAAAGANAGAAAGAATTAAGGACTTTAAATAGGGCAGGAACATGCCATTGTAGTTAATTCTCAGCAAGTAGATTATGACAGACATAACTGTCTTCATCAAGATGTACTTTAATAGGTAGCATCAGAAATGCATTACAAGTCCAAAATGCCACCATCAAAACCAGATATTACCTTNATAGCACTTGAGTTTTAATTTATATATAATTATATTCAGAATAAATATTGAGAAAATCAGTGTAAAATATTAATTATATTCCTTGAATCCAATTTTATAATGTGTATATATATTTATTCTAAAATAAATATTTTAAAAGTCATTTTACAGTTTATTCCATGGGTTCAACTTAGAGGCTAAAAATGATTTTTAAAAAAGAATTAGAGGCCACAGGAAGAGAAAGAGCTGAAAGTTATAATATTGTAACAATAAGCTATTGATGTAGGGAACAAAGGAAACCCTGAGTGAGTGAAGTCCTAAGTGAACATGTTCATTGTTGACATAGGCGCAGCCAAGACAAGGACCAAGGCCTCAGACTCATAGGAAATTGACAAAGCCTTTTCCCATGTGGGTTAGGTTTGGAATTGGCAAAGGCTCCTTCCTATGGTCCAACTGTGAGGGTTTACTGCGCATTGATCAAT
>LZPO01066640.1:68616-89837 GCA_001675575.1 Neotoma lepida
TGAAGTATTCATTATTTCACTCAGTCCTTATGACATACACTCTAATGTAGATTTTATCATCCCAATTTTTAAAAAAAATCACCTAAAAAGGTAGGAAGGTATTAAGTAGTCTATGCATTGTTTAGAGCAGTGGTTCTCATCCTACCTAAAGCTGTGACCTTTTAATACAGTTGCTCATGTTGTGGTGACCCCCCCCACCATAAAATTATTTTTGTTGCTGCTTCATAACTGTAATTTTGCTACTGTTGTGAACATAATGTAAATATCTGTGTTTTCTGGTGGTCTTAGGTNACCCCTGCGAAGGGATAGCTNAACCCCCAAAGGAGATCACAATACACAGGTTGAGAACTACTGATTTAGAGGAGCATCTGGTGCATGTCTTTATAACCATGATTTCATGTGGCTTTTATCCTAACCATAGGGCCCCATGCAGTGTGGCAAAGATAGCATTAAAAGAAACTGAGAGATTACAGCTCTTGTTGAGCTTGAGCTGAAGCCAACCCCTGCCTTTCAACAATGAAGGTAAATCTTTCACATTGCACGTGGATCTGTGGCAGCAATCTTCTAAAATCACCTGGCAGAAGAAGAACAGACATGAGAGATTTCACAAAGTTCTCAAAGCTTCTACCTAAAAAGACTGTGCATCATTTCCACACGCTGATGAAATTCAGCCCAAGAGCAAGTCCAATGTCCACTAAACAGAGATGCAGAATCCTCATAATGAAAACACAACACAGAGCTAATGAGTTGGCTCAGTGGGTAAAGTGAAGACCTGAGGACCCAGAACTCATGTAAATCCAGGCAGTAGTGCACATCCGCAGTGTCAACATTCCGATGAGGAGGTGGGAGACAGAGACAAGAGAAACCCCAGAAGACTTTGTACTTGTGAAGAACAAGAGACCCTTTTTCCAACAAGATGGATGGCAAGAACTGACACCCGAGGTTATCCACATATACACTGTGACATGCACAAACACACATGTACTCATACACACAAATATGCACAGTTGTGTACACACACATGCATGTACACAAAGATTTAAAAAATACAGTATGGCTTTTAGAACAAAAACTGCATTACAAAACTCTGGCTTCATCTTTCTGCCTTACTTCAAACCCTCTCATTCAGCATCACTATCCACTGGTCTCTCTAGCTTCAGACTCACCCTGTGTCTGTCCTTTGTCACAATGTGCTACTTCTCTCTTCCTCCCTGTCTTAGTGCTTGCCAGGTGCACATCTGCTAAATGAATGTCCTCAGTTAGGTCTGGGGATTTTCTCCACAAACAGCTCTAACAGCCCCAGTGTCCAGGGATCTACCNCTCTGGCATTAGTTTACATAGATATTTCCTGAATTTACTGAGTGACTTGAGTCTGACTCTAAAACGTGCATTCCATACTCAACAGCAGATTGTTTGAAAGAGGGAGGGCTCTCTACTATTGGGTAAAAATGTGGTCTAGTAACATGCAAAGTTAACTAAGGAGACCAGGCTTTAGGAATATAGCCTTTACTTTGTCTAATTCCTTGTGCCTGCCTGTTCTACATCCTTGTCATGCATGTAAAAGAAATGGCCAGGATATGACCTGTGCTGGTTTTATGTAAAAAGAATAAACAGATTCTGTATTGCTGAAATTTCTGTCACTTTTAAGACTTGCTTTAGGATTGCTGTGGCTTCGTGCAGATCTGTATAACTGCTATAAAAAAAAGTTTACAACATTACCCGATTTGTTTATGGTGTTCATATAAAACTTCTTTAAATTATGTAGTAAATGTGTCATTGGTCAGATCTAAAAGGATTTAACTCATTATTCTGAACTGGTGACTTTGATAGCCTTAAAATGATAATTTTTCAATACCAATTAGGTATTCAGACATTTCCTTAGAAAATGAAGTGTCTGCTCTTTGATATTTCTTCTGAGGTTTAGACTCAAGTATCTCAACCCTATTAAACATCCACTCTCAGGTGTCCCTTAGTCATCCCCCATGTCTAATGATGTCAATCATTTTCAAACAGGTATATTCTTACACCTTCACCCAGAACCCTCAGCCCAGTCCCAGGTCTGTCACACTCACTCAAATACCCAGAATTAAAACCTGGGAGCCAAACTGACTCTGACTCTGATCACCTCACTTATCAAAATCCTTCACCTTGTGCACTTTTCAAAGCTATCAATAACTGCCATCTCCAACTATGTCCTGGATTATAGCTCACTACATTTTTGAGCAGACTCATCATTGGACTTGTTGGTTCATAGTGTGATATTTATGAAATGCAAATCCCTTACAGACTTTTATCACTNGAACTTCTGTGATTCTAATATCTACCATTTACCAAGTCTGGTCTAGTATCACTTAATGAACATGTCATGTAATAATTAACTTCTCATGACCACCCTGCAAGGGGATACTCACAGTATTTATTACTAGGTAGGAGTATATACAGAAAGCCAACATTGTTAGCCCAAGGTCACAGAACTAATATCAAGCCTCAAATTCAAACTCAGAAAGTCTGCCTTCAAGGCCCACCTTCTTAATCTCTACTTACATTGTTTTTTATTTTGTATTTGTATTCAGTACACAGAATTAATTATTAGCTTTCAATTCAGGATAAATTTCAAAGGTGTACAAGGCCTTTTGTAATATATCTCATCTATCTCTCCTGCATCTCTCTACTCCTTGATTGGTCTTGGTTTTATCCAACAATTTATATCTGCTATGTGTATCATGCTCTCTCAGTCTCTCCAATACCTTTATGTCATTATTTATATGGGTCTTTCTTTTCTTATACTGCTCATTTCTTCTGATTAAATTCAGATCTGGCCTCCTTCAGCAAACATTCCTGTCCCAAATGCTGCTCCCTTGAGCATAATTTCTGTCTCCTGGAAGCCATACCTTTATCATCCTGAGTACCCTCTTTATGGTCTATTTTTTCATGTGCTACTAAGNTTTATGAAAACAAAACCTATTTTTCCCCTTAATATAGGAACCTACAAGAGTGATGAACATAATGCAAATGATGAAGGCATTTTTCAATAAATTGATAGGTAAATGAGAATTAATGCTTGGAGTTGCAGTGTTCAATGTGGCAACCATTAGCCACTTATCAAGGATTGAAAATGTTGCAAAACTTAGGATGCCTGAAAAAGCCATAAAGAATTCTGATGTGTGGTAAGCTAATAAAAAAGGAAGAATTTTAGCAGAAGTTCCTTGTATAGATAGGAAATGCTGCTCCAAGATACAATAAGTTATTAAATAAAGATTCCAGTGCCAGGGATGGGCTAATTCCTTATGAATTGTTGGTCAGGGAGGTCCCTGAGACCACTAAATACAGGTAATTTTCAGTGCCATTGGTTGGCCACCAGAAATAGATGATAAGACCTTATTAAAGATACCACCTCCTCTTGTCACAAGATATAGAGAAATCAAGCTAGAACTGAGCTAAAGTCTTCCTATCCCTGATGGCTAACACTCACAGTATTGGAAGTACTGGAAGGGGCTGTGCAGGCTGCTGTGAGAGAATTATTATTAACAGTGTTACTCATCTGTAACACTATTGTTTACCTCTCCCTAGGGGTGTGTGTGTGTGTGTGTGTGTGTGTGTGTGTGCATTCATATACTCAGGTGCACATAACATACAGACAAACATATAAAAATTAGTAAATAAATAAGGTATAAAACATTTCATTAAATTTGCAACATCAGTTTTTATTGTGAAATGCTGCTGTCTACACTGTGGGAAATAAGAGAAGTCATGGAATGGCAAAGGAAGTCTTGGTGGTAACCAGGCAAAAAATGTAAGGGGTGAGCCAAGATTGTTGCCAAAGGCATGAAGAAAAACAGGTGGATCTGAATGGTACCAGAGATGGAGAATCCAAGACCTGGTTATTATTTTCTGAATGTAAGTAATGAATGAGGAACATACCTTCAATGGTACCAGAATTTCTGAGCTGGGAAGCTGGGCATGGGATACTGTTTTANCCAATGAAAAAAACACCTGAGCAATAGAGTAAGAAGGAGAGTGAAGTTTTCCCTTTCAGGTTTAGCCACATTTGAGATGCCTCAGTGTCATACAAGAAAAAAAGAAAGTTCTAAAATACATCAAAATGGGTTTCAGCATAGTTTGGAGTTGTCACAAAAGGAACAAATGTTATAGATTAACCAAAGAGAAAAATTCAGAGGGAGGGATTTCTGGTGAACCAAAGGATTGCATCTCCAAGAATCNGCACATTTCAACAGCGTTACTACACACTAAGGAGTAAGTCACAAAGCACTGGCCAAATCACCAGCTCATCTGACTCAGTGAATCTCTCAGGGAAAGAACATGATAACATTCTCATGTCACAGATGGGAAAACTGAGGTTACATTTGGCTGGAGGCTTGCCAAATGCTGCCGTGCTAATGGGTTGTGGAGTCAAGTCCGAGCCATAATTCCCAGACTTCAGTGGCGTCTTTTTTCACTGCAGTTTGGTACAAATGCCAAAGCAGGAAGAGTGTAAGTTCTAACTCGACTCGTTGAGCTGAAACATGAAAATGAACTTCAAATGGATCCACATCAAAAAACATTTAGGTTTTGAAACAGTCTTGGAGACATCAGCCTGGACTTTTTAAAAACTAAAAGTGTTTCTACAGCTCAGCGGTCTTTAAAGGAATAGGTCAGGCTGGAAATGAGCCAAAATGATCAACNTTGCAGGCTTTGTGACATTAGAGTCTTCAGATCTTTTCCAATGAAACCCTCTAAAAGGGTCTCAAGCCTTGAGGCTGAAAACAAATGTGACATAGCACAGCATTAAATAATTATTTGCGTCTAAGCATTTGGTCACCATTATTTTCTATGGCCCCTTTGCAGGATTTGTGTATTGTGTAGGGTTTCCCATATTGACAGGCCAAAATGAATTCATTGTAAGTTGTTTTGATGGATGATTAACACCTTTCTGAATAAAATTCCACATAGAGAGGAATAGGCATAGAAAACAAAATAGAAAAGTTACATTCAATTAACCATACTTTCTGTCCATATACAACTATAAATGTAAAAATCACCAAAGCAAGTCTAACATAGTAAGGAAAGAACCAATAAGAAGTATCATTATTATTATTATTATTATTATTATTATTATTATTATTACTATTATCATTATTAACTGGATGTCTCTTATCCACAAAAGTTAATGTGCAATGAGCACTATATCATGAACACAAGAAAGTGGGCTACAGAACATTATATAAACAACAAGTATTTGTGGCTAGGCTTGTGTTATAATCAATGCTCATATATGCCCTGATTGTCTANGGATATACCATCCTGAATGTGCCCAATCTCATCAGATATCCCCTGATAAATGGCTTTAAATGACGAAGTATTTCAAACTTGCCTAAACAATGAAACTTCACTTTAGAGTTTCCCTTGTCTTAGACCTAACGCCAACAAGTACTGTATCAGTGAACTTCTGCTCTATAACAACTTATCCCCAAAACATAGTAGATTAAAACAAATATATCATTAGCTTGAGATTCTGCCCATCTTCCCTGTCACTCTATTGTTCTTTTCCTTCACGAGTCATGGGTCTGCTGGTGACTGCAGAATTTAAAAATCTTTCATTCTTGTGTATGGGAATTAACATGCTATTATCCAGTATATTGGGGTAATGGGTTTTAGACAATGTTTGCCACTATAACAAATACATAAAAGAATCAACTTATAGAGAGTAGAGTTTTTCTTGGTCATNTGTGGCACTATTGCTTTGGGGCAAAGCAGTGTATCATGGCAAGGCACATGTCATGGAGCTAGCTTCTCCCTTCATGATGACAAAAAGGAAAGATAGAAAGATAAAAGGGCTAGGTTCCAAAATCTCTAAGACCTACTTTTTACATGAGGCCCTATTTCATTTTTAAGACTTCTTTTTATTATTTTTTAATTATGTGTATGTCTATACATGGGTATGTGCATGTGTGTACACATGCCCAGGGAGACCATGTCAGATCTCCTTGGATCCAGAATTGCAGGTGGTTGTGAGCTCCCTGACATGGGTGTTGGGAACATAACTCAGGCCCTTAAAACACAAGTCTTTAGGGAACATTCAGGATCCAAACTATTGTAATGGGCTGCATGTCACTCATCCTGGAGTAGAACAGCCTAGAACTGTGCATATGGAAGACATGGAGCTATGAGACAAATGAGAAGGACAGACCTTACAGCTCAAGTGCATTCCATGGTCATTTGCCCTGCTAACCAAAGTAAATACACGAAATTCTCTACCCACATTCAATGGGTAGAGAAGTGCATGTCACCTTCTTACTAGGGAGGGTGCAAGGTCACATTGGAAAGATATCCACTTATAGGATGGAATGAATTTGTGGTTTTTTTCCAACCTAATGCAAAGGCAAAGCCTAATAAAAAAATCTTTAGAATCTAGTTACCAAAATGGAAATAAAATGTGCTTTACCAGGGTTCAGCAACTGAAGTCACTAACTATCAGAATCTACAATATTGAGAAGTCAAGTCAAGAATATTTTGATCATTTCTTTAAGTTTGGAAAGATCACAGCCTTCTGTAGTTTCTCTTCCTGAAATGCAAGGATGCGCAGAGAGCTCAAAATATCTTGGTGTTAACTTACAGAACTGAGAGTTCTAAAACTGCTCTCTGAGGGGCAGCAATCTGAAGGTTCAGAACACTTTCTGTACCTCTCTTCCCCTCCTCATCTGCTTTCCCTCTCTGCCTCCCAGTTATAAAAAGAGCATAATAATGTTGGAAAAGAGTCAAAAAGTCACCTCTTCCAGATAAAAACATAGACAAATGTATAGACAATNAATGTATAGACAAAGACACCCAAATACGCAATAGCCTTAATGGACAACCAAGTAAGAGAGACAGAGACAGAGACAGTGTGCAGATATGCTGAGCATGCAGACAAGAAATTATAACTGAAGAATGGAAGACAATCTGTATAATTTAATAAGAACATAAATTCAAAATAATAAATGGCTAAGAACACTTAATAAAGCATTAGAAAAATAATAAATGGCTAAGAACACTTAATAAAGCATTAGAAAAATAGAAAGGAGGTTCAAACAAAATATTAATGGTAAAAACAGAAAAATCTTAGAATTAATAAGTAGATTCCAAAGAACAGTAAATTCAATGGACATTGCTGAAAAGCTTGAGATAATCACGGAAGATGCACACAAAAGGAGACAACTGTATCCGGCGAAAGTTGAATAGGCAAAGCAAATATCATCCATTTAAGAGTAATTATCCTTGACAGTGAAAAGTAAAACCAGTGAAATCAGGGNTTTTTTTCCAATGGTGTAATAAAAAATACCCAGAATGGAGAAAAACAATTNAATTTGCCATTTGGAAAGTAAATGTAATTTCTTCCATATATTGCAATCATGACATGCATGTGTTGGTTAGTGTCTCATACTTCAAGAAAGAGTGAGAAATGAATTCTACAAGCATCAAAGGTTCATAACAAATCAGCAATGGGAGAAAATCAGTTTATTCACAAATTTTCTACTGCAGTATTCTATGCTAGAAAACAATAAAGAATCAAATATGAAACTCTGAGGGAAAGATAAACCTAATAATATGTTTATTTTCAATATTACTCATATATTAATATGAAGACATTAAATGCAATTATTCTCAAGTATGAAAGAAGGGAACTTCACAAATATGAGCCTCTTAAAAACTAGTTGGCAAANTGATCCGCTCAAAGAAAGACCAAAATAAAGAACTCAGGAATAACAAAACCCTGGTAGGACCTCAAATGCATACTTAGGACTTGGGTGGAGCTCAGTGATGGGCACTTACCTTGCATGTGTGAGGATCTGGGTTCAAACCCCTGCCATCATAAAGAATATAATAAAATATGTAATTAATTTTTGAATTCTGTGAGAGATGGGATTTCTGAAGGAAAAGAAAAGGTATTATATGTTTGCACAGAGAAGAAAAATCAAGGAAATAGAGTCTTTAACTGAAGAGAGTCAACAACTATTTATTTAAGTTAATTAAAAAAAAACCTCCAGGGGCTTGAGAGAAAGCTCAGTGGTTAAGAGCATATACTGCTGTTGCACAGGGACCAAGTTTGGTTTCCAGCACAGAACTGAGAGGCTCACATCTTCCTGTAACTCCAGCTTCAGGAGAAGAAATGCGTTCTCCTGACCTCTACAGTCAACAACATCATATGCACACATACACACACACACACACACACACACACACACACACACACACACACACCACACTAAAAAAAAATCCAAAACTCTAACTTCATGTTTTTGTAATTTTTCTTACCTATTTCTTTCACCTTAAGAAAATCTTTAAGAAAAACCATTCTTGTGATTAACATACATATACATTGTGTTTATATGTCCATACAGATAACATTATTTATATGCCTTATTATGTATAGTTTAGTTTCTCATAATTAATTGATTCAAATTATAGGTAAGGTTTTTTAGAATCTATAACATTTTTAATGCATCAACATCTCTCAGTATTCTCTGCATTTATGTAAATGAGAGGACTCCTGTCATGGTGCCCACAAAAATGTTTGCTTGGAGGTAATAAGAGTGACTAAATGTTTTTTAGACTTTTTTTTAATTTTAATTTTTCTGAANTGTTTGAACTCATAGTATGAACATGTATCTATTTTATAAAAATTTTCAATGCTTTTCCTCCATTAAAATAATAAAATTTGACCCTGCCTAGTGGGGAACTCTTAATATTAGCACTTGAGAAGTAGGAGGCATAGGAGTGGGGANATCAAGGCCATTTTTGGATACATAGGAAGTCTGAGGCCAGCCTCAGCTGCATGTACAAAGAAGCAAAGAAGAAAGAAATAAAGAAGGAAGGGAGGAAGGGAAGGGGAAAGGGAGGAAGTGAGGGAGGAAGGAAGGAAGGAAGGAAGGAAGGAAGCAAGGAAGCAAGGAAGCAAGGCAGGCAGGCAAATGCACTAGAATAACTCATGCTGGTTTATACTTGCTAGTTGGAAAATTAATGATGATTATATTACATTTATTATACTGCACATTCTATGTTGTATTGTGATACGAACTTTAAATTTTTTAAATGTTGGTATGTTTTTGCCTTTATGTATGTCTGCACATCACTTGGGTGCCTGGTGCCCATGGAGGCCAAAAGAGGGCTTTGGATCTCCTGGATCTGGAGTTACAGAAAATTGTGAGCTGCCATGTGGTTTGCTAGGAATTGAACTCTGTTCCTCTGGAAGAGTAGCTAGTACTTTTAAAGGCTGAGCCATCTCTCCAGTCCAGAACTTTATAAAGTTAATTTTCATTTAAATTTGAAGAAAAATGTAAAATCACAGAAGCTAATTCTGTAGATATTTTACAAAGGACAAATTGTTGTTCTAGTCTGTGCTGNAGCACACATCTCCAGTAAGAGATTGTATTCAATTACATTGCCATCATAAGCACCTCTGGCAAGATGGAGAAAGGACAGAACTATGTAGAAGAACCATAAACACAAAATCAACACTAATTGTTTTGTTATTGAAGTTAGTAAGTGAGATGGACTAAAAGCCCCATCTGGAGCCACAGGCAACATCAGGAGAAAACAACTAGGATACAGCGAGAGGCAGCTGTTGAAATCATCTGTTCTCTCTTGCCTCCAGCCTCAGCTGCTCTGAGCCTCAGGTGTTCTGCTAGAGAACCACTTACCAAGAGTCAGAAACACAAACTCAACCAATCCCAGAGACCCCATTTTTGAATGAAGACGCACCCTAGGATATCTTTGAGAAAGTCAAGGATCCCTAGCCAGAACCTACCTCAGATAATAAAAAAAGTACCGTTTGCAGTAAGAAACTAAAAAGCGAAGAACAAACTAGCCAATATATTCTATGTTTTCCAGACTATTTAGGTAAATATTCCTAACTGCGTCCTTCATTTTATTTGGTAATAAGGAACTGACTCCTGAGGGTACTGTCTTCCCAGCAGGTGCTGCACAGAGTGGCTCCCCTGTGGGGGTTGGCTAATCCAGGTTCACAGAGGCATTAGAGATGTATAGAGAAGTGAAGTAGTCTGCTTAAGGCAACACAAGCAAGGCATTAGTATCCAAACACAAACAACTCCAAGGCCCTGCTCTTCCCATCTCCCAGCATCAGAAGTCAGTGCTACTTAATTCTGAGCACAGAAATTACATGTCATTTATGGTGTGATAAGAATAAAAGGGCTTAGAGCAGAACCTCAGAAAAATGTCAAGGATTTTTTTTTAATTATAATTAACCTAGACTCAATTCTAATTTTAAGGTCAGGCACTTAAATGAATGATTCATGAAAATCATTACATTGTCGTTTTGAGGGGAAAAAATTAATTTTGCCAGAGCAGGGGCAGATTCTAACGATAGAACAATGAGGCTGAGGAAATGAAGGTTTGGTGTCAAAGGAACATTAGTGAGACCCAGATTGACCTTGACAAACAGTCTTTAAACATTTCTAATGTTTGTTATAATACTATAATCTAAGTATCAACACATTCCCTTTAAAGTTCTTCCAGAGAGCCTATTAAGAAAGACATGTTTTCAAATGAAAGAAAAAAGATCCACTGTACAGCCAAGCTGTAAACAACCACATATTGGTCAAATCTAGCATGGAAATACTAGAAATACTTCTGAAAATCATTCATTTCTGTAGTTGTGCAAATAATTCATCCACAAAAACGTGTTTCTAAGGATCCAGCATCTTTGAAAACATTTTTTTCATTTCTTTAAAATTTCTCATGTTTTAAAACACTTCTGAGGTCTCCTCCAAGTTCCTAGTCCAGGAACAATGCTCCATACCCCAACGCCTCCTTTTTTTCCCTATGGTTTGTAATTATGAATCCTTGGCTTAGCCACTTCTGTCTTGTCACATAGCCTTCAGCCTCCATTCTGCTCAGAAAGGCTCAGGCATAAGGAAGTTGTGAAATGTCTTGGAAGGATTGTAGGGTGTGAAGTTAAAAGAAACAGAGCTTGGGATTTGAATCAAGTTGCTTAATAGCAAAACCAACAAAGATTCTCCATGGAGGAAGGACTGCTCAGTTCCATGAGCTTCATGTCTAGAACAGGGTAGACACATGATTAATATTCATCATTGAAAGTATTTGTTATTAGTAAGATACTTGTCTCTAACTAGTCAAGTGCACTTTTTTTGGCAGTGATAGGTTTACTGAAAAAGTAAGCACAAAGTCCACAGTTCCCTATGATTCTGTCTCCTCTCAAGTGGTGTCCCCCTAAAAATGGTTGTCTCCCATGTCCCCCTAAAAATGGTTGTCTCCCATGCCTACTTTTGACATCCTGTATCACCAAGATCAATTTTTTACACTCCCATCACTGTTAGGTCAAAGTCACACAGTGTCCATAGTTTATATCAGGGTTTACTTGTGTTATTCATTCTATGGGCTCAACAATTACACATGATATACTCCACCACTGAAGGATAATAGGCAATGTTGAGTGCCCCACCAGTTTGCAGTACACCATTTGTGCACCCCAACCACTGGAAACTGCTGATCTTTTAACTCATAGTTTTGCCTTTTTCAAGATTATCACATAGAATCACATGGTCTACACTCCCTCTAGATTGACTTCTTACGCTAAGAAATACACGTATAACTTCTCCAGTGCCTTCTCAAGGCTGAAGAATGCATCTCTTTTTAGCACTGAATAATTTTCCAGCTTATTTAGAGGAAATATTTTATAATATATGGCAATAATTTTTATTATGCAATATAATGATTGTTGAAGTGACATTTCAACATTATTAGCTTGACTATGTCTCAACTCTTGTTTTGGGGTCATGGAGACCTACCGACCTCTCATTATTTAGCAACTCAAAGGGGATATAAAAATATATTCAAGACATTGGCTGAGGCACATTCAAATATCACACCCACAAAGCCGTCAGCTTGCAATTACTCCAGAGTGCTAACGTGACTTGAACACACATCTTTTCATAGAGACCATGAGTAAGAGAATTTCCAGACAAATTAATGTTTCTTTTCTCACCTCAAGAGACCGGCACAGTGTCAAATCCATCTCCTACACTCAAATTAAAAAGGGCACCATGAAGTGTCAACTTTAATGGTCTTTGATGTAGTCCCAAACCAAAAACTGTGGGTATCCTTAAGTAGCACCAAACCCAGATTTTGAGCCTGCAATGACAGCAGCCTGTCTATGACTTTCTGAGCCAAGAATGACTGAATGCCAGTGAAGGATTAATCCCTTCCAGAGGGCAGGATAGAAATTTGGTGTATCAAATGAAGTGAAGTGTGCGATTCACTTTGTCGCTTCTCCCTGTGACATTTTTCCCATGCCGTTAGGGGCCAATCCATAATATTATATAATACATTATACACTGAGTTCTTATTTATTTAGCTGCTTAAGCAATTTGATAAGCCCAATCAGACCTGAAGCTAACAAGTAGTCAGGGACCATTTTTGGAGTAAACTGACACCACATACACACAACACATACAAACAATACACACAAACACACACACACACACACACACACACACACACACACACACCGCATGCATACACATACACCCACATCTAGTCTCTCTCTGTGTTCGCTGAACAACTGTTCCCTTGAACATCAGCATGACTTGCTGAAGCACATTTGTAGCAACCCAGATTTTTTTTACTCTTTTTACTCTTTGAATCTTTGTTCTTTTGGGGGCCCACCACCCAGCTCCCAAATAAATCACACATAGAAGCTTATTATTACTTATGTCTGGNTTTAGCTTGGCTTATTTCTAGCCAGCTTTTCTTAAATTAGCCCATCTACCTTTTGCCTCCAGGCTTTTTCCTTTTCTTACTTATGTAATCTTACTTTCATTCTTACTCCATGGCTGGCTGGGTGGCTGGCCCCTTCTTTTCTCACTCCTTTATCTCTCTTGCTTCTTCCTCATTCCTCTTTTTCTCCTTCTATTTATTCTCTCTGCCTGCCAGTCCCGTCTATCCTTTCTCCTGCCTTGCCATTGGCCGTTCAGTTCTTTATTAAACCAATCAGGTGTTTTAGACAGGCTTTACAGAGCTAAACAAATGCAACATAAAAGAATGCAACACATCTTTGCATCATTAAAACAAATGTTCCACAGCATAAACAAATGTAACACATCTTAAAATAATATTCCACAACACCCAGGATCTTCATGAAGCTCAAGGCTGCGCAGCTCCAAGAGCCTTTGCCGCATTATTTAGGATAATCTTTCGAATAACCATTTTGAGCAAATCAGAGTTTTAGACCTTCTCACTCNATGTTAAAGTCATCAGTGCACCTACTGGAGAGGAAAATTGGAATTAGGCTCATTGTGACATATGATGTAATGTATGACACATGATGCCTTGCAAGGCAGCAATGTTAACCATTTTTAAAATTTAGAAGAGATCCACATGTTAGATTCTTTGGTTTTAAAATCTTAGTTTCTTTCATTCTTTCATTTCTTCATCCAGCTTTCTGAGCACCTATCAGTGATTTGACAGGTGAGGTAGGAGGATGCACTCAAAGCTTTCAACTCTAGCTCAGTTGGGGTTAATCTGGATTTCTAGGATAGAATGATAGAGGTGAGTTTCTAGTCTTATAAAACCACAATTCTTTAATAATGATGATTTTATCAAGATATCTGAGATATAGTCCCTTTCATACAACTTAACTAGGCCAATAGGCTGGGAGCTACTAGTGTTGAATCTATTTCAGACCTACTATTCTGGAATTTCTTTGCCAATCATTATTTTATTCTAGAATCAAGCTAAGCTTTATCTTTTTTTCATTATTAAAAAGTCAATAGTAAAATTAATTTTCATTTATTCCCAAATGAATTAGAAAGGCTGGGAATATAGTTTGGTTTTTGAGTGGCTGCCTTGCATGCCTGGAGAGTTGAGCTTAATTCCCCAGCAATGCAAAGGAAAAAAAAGATTAAAAAGAAAAGACAGGTAGGCAGGCAGACAGGCAGAGAGACAGAGAGACAGACAGACTTCATCTAAACCAGTGGTTCTCAACCTTCCTAATGCTGCAACCCTTTAATACAGTTCCTCATATTGTGGTGACCCCCAAACATAAAATTGTTTTTGTTGCTACTTCATAACTGTAATTTTGCTACTGTTATGAATTGTAATGTAAATATCTGATAAGCAACCCCTGTGAAGATTGTGACTCACAGGTTGAGAACTAATTAATTTGAACCAATTTCAAACTTTAGATCCAGTTCTACACCCCACAATGTCAGACTAAGATGAGCTAAATGTAGGAAACANGGGGTTTTGTTTTACACAAATTAATCAAAAAGCTTTCACATTCCTGTTTGCTTCTAAAACAAGATTCATATCTACCTACATTTAATTTCCTTACATTGGTGGACTTTCAGATTTCTCCAATATATATTACAATATTACATTAATATAATCTAGATTCAGAGGACAATAAAATTTCTTCTAGCATCAGTATTCCTAGGGAATAAATCCTACTTTTATTCTTGCCAATTTCAACTGTTTTACAGAATCATCCACAGCTTCTGCTCTCTAGACTACTAGAACATTTATACAGTTCTAGTTGAGGTAGGTCCTGAGCAGAATATTTAGATCCTTTCAACATCAGAAGTGGGCTTTTGGAAGTAATATTAAGTCATTATAGACCAATGAAATACATTGGATGGAATTTCATTATGTAATAGGAAAGGAATTCCTATGGAGTTTTCTTATTGTTCAGCCATTTTTATCCGTTAGTACTTCTCTTAGCCTCATTTTTACTCTCTTTAATAAACGAACAGAGCTGAGTGTGGTGGCACAGGCCTTTAATCCCAACACTTGGGAGGCAGAGACAGGAGATTCTCTGTGAGTTCAAGGCCAGCCTAGTCTACAAAATAGGTTCTAAGACAGTCAAGGCTGTTACACAGAGAAACCCTGTCTCAAAAATAAGTAAATAGTAAATAAATAAATAGCAAGTATTTTACCTGATATAAAATATACCTTATCAAAAATTCTCTTCCACTAAATAGTAAATACTAAAGGCCATGGTTAAATTAAGGCAAAAATAAATAAAAAAGGAAGAGATTTGGATAACAATTATACATGAAAATGTGATATTGGACTGTGGAGATGCCTCAGTCAGTAAAGTACTTGCCATATGAACATGAGGACCATAGATGGGATCAACAACTACACAAAAACCTCAACGTGGTGGTCTGCACCTGTAATTCCAGCTCTGGGGAGGCAGAGACAGGAAGATCCCTGGCCAGCCAGTCTAGGGAGAGATCCTGTCTCAAAAACTAATGTGGAGAGTGATCAAAAATGATATTCAATGTTGGCCCCTGGCACATGTGTACACATACGTGAACATGTATGAACACTACACTTAATACAAAAACGTGATGTCACTGGAATTTGTTATTTATATAGCAGGAGTTTTTCTTGAGCAAAGCAAGCTATAAGTTTGCTGACCTCAATTTTACAGAACAAATTTTTGTCATGTATACCTGAAAATTACCAGAAGCTTCAGAAATAAGGTTTTTTTCTAGTAATTACAAACCTTTGTAGTTTCTTTTCAGAAAAGGTTATTAGTGGCAAATNGTCAGTTTTAAGTACAGATTAATCCAACACTAAAGGTGAACCAGAGGTCAANATCTCCAGGTCCTAGAATTTCTCTCTCCTGTAGTTTATTCTCTTTTCTCATTTTCTGATTTATTAGGGAAAAACTAGATCAGCAGCTCTCAGAATTCAGACAGCAGAAGATGAGGGAAAATAGAACAAACGTAACATTATTGAATCAAACAGGCTGATTTTTTTCACTTGTATGTTGTTTCAGTCTTTATCAATCTTGCTGCCAAACAGAGTGTCTTTTGCCAAAAAATAAGCCAAAGGCCCAGAATTGTATCTTTCTACTCTACTCTGTGTATATGTTAATGATTTCATTTTTATTTTATTATTGGTTTATGCATGCACTTGTGTTCCACAACCCATGTGTGGAGGTCAAAAGACATCTTTGTCCAGTCATTTCTCTCCTTCCACCTGTACATGCGTTCCAGGAATCCAACTCAGGTCTCCAGGCTTGTACAGCAAGTACCTTTACCTGAGGTCTCGTCTCTCTGGCCCTGAATGTTTCCATTTTTAAAGAAGAACAAGAATAATAAAAGAAACATCCACTTGAAGAATTTGGAGTCACCTAAAGCCTTTTACTTCTGCGAAAAGGACTTGGCTCAGAAAGCACTCTATCGCTGTGAAAATAAATGAGAGGATTGTACATAATACCACAGACATCCAAGTTCCTGGTGCACTGAGAGCGATCTGCTTTCCCATTCCCAGCTGACTGAATTAAGACACAAACTGCGGGGAATACTTTCAAAATAACTCTGTTCATTATAAATGCTTTTGGGGGAAGAATCCAAAGTGTTCTGGGTCCCCGGGGCTGTTCTGCTACACTGAGTGGCCTTTGGATTGACATCCACACTAGTCTATTTAAAATAAGCCATAACTCAAATCCCACAGCAGCTCTACTGGCCAGAGTATTTTATCATAGAGCAGATCAAGAAAGTGGCTTGAAATTAGCTAATGGTATATTAGAGTTGGACAGTAAGGTTGGACATTTAAAAAAATTGTATGAATGAAATTTGCCTCCTATCAGGAGTCAATGTATCTCCTTGTTGAGGTGTAGAATATAGGAAACACCGTTGTCAAATGGACATATACTCTAGTCCCAAGTTCCAGTCCACATATGCTAGGTGTAAAAGAAGTATACAGTTAAGGGGAAAGGGGAGGCTTAGATAAAATTATAACTCCATGGAAGAAACATTTAATATTCCTTGGGAACCTGTTGACGTTGAACATGATACGAAGTTGGCTTGCAAAGAAACCTTATCTTTAATTCCTGCATTAAGATATACTGTGGTGACATTTTGCTTGCATTTTAACAAATAAAGCTTGCCTGAAGATCAGAGGGCAAAGCTAGCCGGTAGATAACCATAGAGCCCAGGCAATGGTGGCACACACCTTTAATCCCAGCACTTGGGAGGAGGAAGCAAGAAGATCAGGAGTTCAAGGCCACCCTGGGTTACACAAGATTGAGCCGGTCTAAAAGAAAAACAGAGCCAGGCAGTGGTGGTACACACTGTGATCCTAGCACTCGGATCTCACACCTTTAATCCCAGCATGAAGGAGGTGGAGACAGGAAGTGATATGTCTGGATGGAGAGAGGAATATAAGGCGGGAAGAGACAGGAGTTCAGGTTCCTCTTTCAGGCTGAGGAGTTGGCAAAGTAAGAGGTGGTGGCTGTAGCTTGCTCATTTGTCTCTCTGATCTTTCATCATTTACCCCTATATCTGACTCCAAGTTTTTATTATTAAGACCAATTAGAATCTGTGATTCAATATACAACAAAAGAAGTATATTTCTGTAAAGAAAATGATCTTTCCGAATGGTTGTGAGTCATATATATATATCTCCTAGAAACAAAATTCATTTATNTTTTTAGCTGTGACCTTCACCTTCTGTATCTGCCAATAGACAATTTTGTNCCACTTTGACTCCTATTTCCTGTAGCATAATTCTACCTTCCTTCTTCCTTGNTCCATTTAATAAAACACATACATATTCATCTTCACGATCTCAGAATAACATATAGGCACAATTAGCTCACTTCCATGTTTCACTAATACTTCTTCTAAAGTATCAAATATTAAATCCTCTTACTGAACTTGTCAGTCACTTTCCACAGCCATGAAGGCAGCACATTCTTAAGCTCTGGAGCACCAAGGTAGTACGGCTATTTGAAGTTGTTTCAGACTTTTAAGACGTGTTTGCATTTTCATTCTTATACAGACAACATGTGGGCCATATAAAACTGGAAAAAAATTAAAGAGAATCCCCTGCATGACTATCTATACTACCAGAGGCACTCATTAATAGAAAAGGTAATCCAATAAAAATAATTAGTATTCAGAAGGCATGGTCATATCCTAAGATATAGTGTGATTTTTACCCAGCCTCACCTCCTGTTACTTGACTAAGACTGAAAACCCACAAGCCTCCAAGTTAGAAAAATGAAGTTACAGTCATCTCTATGCATAAAAGCCAATTACTCTAGTTAGCACTTTAAGGGTAAGAAGAAAAGATTTTGGGGGCAAAAGAAAAAGAAGTTGGATCCCTGGAATGCATGTACAGGTGGAAGGAGAGAAATGACTGGACAAAGATGTCTTTTGACCTCCACACATGGGTTGTGGAACACAAGTGCATGCATAAACCAATAATAAAATAAAAATGAAATCATTAACATATACACAGAGTAGAGTAGAAAGATACAATTCTGGGCCTTTGGCTTATTTTTTGGCAAAAGACACTCTGTTTGGCAGCAAGATTGATAAAGACTGAAACAACATACAAGTGAAAAAAATCAGCCTGTTTGATTCAATAATGTTACGTTTGTTCTATTTTCCCTCATCTTCTGCTGTCTGAATTCTGAGAGCTGCTGATCTAGTTTTTCCCTAATAAATCAGAAAATGAGAAAAGAGAATAAACTACAGGAGAGAGAAATTCTAGGACCTGGAGATGTTGACCTCTGGTTCACCTTTAGTGTTGGATTAATCTGTACTTAAAACTGACGATTTGCCACTAATAACCTTTTCTGAAAAGAAACTACAAAGGTTTGTAATTACTAGAAAAAAACCAATCACGCAACTTCTTTTTGTTTCTCAGTCTTTTCCAAATGTTCCTACCTTTTAAATAGTATTAAGTCATTGTTTCTCCATTAATAGTTGCACAAAAAGAAATTACATTCTGACAGCAAAGCAGCCAGTCCCATGANATGGAAGACAGCAGAGTCCTACAACCCAACCGGCACGGCTGCCTGCCTCCAAGCTTGAANTCAGGAAGTTGAGTCTGTTTCTTCTCCTTTACTTAACAGAGAGGTAAACATACTGTCAACACCCAATTCATAAACAATGATGTGAAGTCCTGAGAGGCGATTTGTGGTCCACTTCTGGACATCCTTCCCTTTGGCATGGCTTTCTGTACAATGATAGTTCTGGCTGTTATTCCTCACAAAATGATGGAAAATGTCTGACCTTCACTCAAATAAGGGTCAAGGAAACTACATGAGAAGCCACCACTAACCCAGGAGGAGAGCCATGAGGAAAACAACTTCTCAATGCTTGTCACAGACACTAAAAGTGTGCATAATTTTGATAAAATCTTGAGAGATATATTGAGAAGGATTAATGGCCTCTTATATCCAAGACAATCTCTCCAAGGGATTAGATGCTCCTTGGAAAAAAGTAGACTTTGTAGTGATCAGTGTGGCGTTTCATGATATCCAGTCTCTTTCTGAACATCAAGAGTACATGTTATTCTATGTAATTTATAAAACACACTATATACTATAAAACCTGTAGCCACAAAATGTGTATTTTCAAATCCAAAGGCAACATGGACAACTTTCCCCTCAAAATAGAGATATCTCTTTCTTTTGTTCTTGTTTGTTCAGCAAGATTTGAGAAGACCTTTAAAACCAAGACATACATGTTACCCTTCCATTGTTCATTCTTTCACTCAAGTTGCNACAAAAAGGATCAGTTTTACTAGAATAACCCATAATAAACATTACAAGTTTTGAACATATCAAGATAAGACCACGAATTTACCTAAGTTCATAGAGGCATCTTCTTAAGCAAGGTTTACCATTCTCTGAGATCTACTTCTAACAATGCTGAGATCATTTTGGTAATGTCTTGGTGTCTGCTGAGTACAGATGAGAATACTAAAGGCAGACACACACTTTGTTCACATCTGTTCTCTCATTAATCGAAAGTGGGGGCATAAAATATCCATTTTGGGCAAGTGACTCTAAAGTCCATATTGCTGCCTAACCAAGTAGTCATTTCCTGTCACAGAGGGAGAAAACACAACAGTAAGCCAGGAGCAAGGAAAGGAGGGAAGGTTGGAAAACAACACACAAGAAGCCCTGCAACACTATGGAGAGTCTGTGTGTCACTCTGCTTTCTGGCGCCCTTCCAATTTCTCACTCCATGCCCTTCAGTTTCTTGATTTCCTGAAAACAGTTTTCTCTTCTTGTGTAAGTCTACTCTAGGGGAACTTCTTGGTCACATTTTTCAAAACCTGTGTCAATGATGGTGGATACTCATCTCTTAGTAAGTGTACAGCAAATGCTAGCTGCTATTATGTCAGAAGAATAGAACTTATGATGTGGAGGGAAGTTGTGGTTAGAGTTTACCAAGGGTAACACTCAAGCTGAATGTTTAAGGATGCAAATAATTTCAGAATAAGAAAAATTACCAAGAGAGGGAACAATGAAGAAGCAAAGACACTGAGATATTAAATTAAGCATTTCCATATTATCTAACACAGAGAGTTGCAGAATTATGGTGGGGTTCCAATAAAATAAGTACAAATATTTCATGATGAGGGATGGAAACTGAACACCATTTAAATGTCAAAGAATAATCTTCTTAAATTAGAAAGATCAAAATATTAGAATGTGAAAATACTGTGGACAGAAGGAAAACAATGAGGTCAGTTGAAATGATGTTGCTATGGCCTGAGTATCCCCTTAAATACGTGATGTTTCCTACATCAGGAGGAACAGAAAGTTGGTTTCTGCATTTGAGGACCAGATGTTTAAAATACCTAGGCTTACCCAAAGGCCATTTTATTCATGAATTTCTACATCTAAAACACATGTTCCACTCTTTAACACCCAGTTCAAGATACCCAGGGGGAAGAAACCATTCAAAAGTGGGCTTCCTATATCCAAGCCCGGCTAATAGATAACAGATCTTCCTTAATGCCCCATATCCAGGATTTACCAGAAGTTCCTTAAGCCACACCTGGCATATCAAAGACTGGTACAGAAGGATACTTTCTTCCTTTATTATTTATCCTTTGCTTTTTCCCAGGATGGCTTTTAAGGTAACATACCCTGAGGTATAAATGAATACAGCCTCCAATTCGCTTGAGACGTGAAGAACTACCACAAAGAAAGAAGTCCTAAGTTATAGGCCATCCTAGATTCCTTGAGTCAGAATGCCTTCCTCTGGGAAACACACAGACTCACCTTTTTGTTCTTTATAATGAGGAATGGCAAGAGAATAAAGTAAAGGATTAGACTGGAGGAGATTTGAGCTCTGCTAAGCAAAGATGAAAAAGACCAAGATGAAGCCCTGTGCCCAGGAAAGGAGGGGAAAGCAGGAAGCAATTCAGTGAGTACAGGGAGAGTTGTG
>LZPO01066641.1:35654-67606 GCA_001675575.1 Neotoma lepida
TTAATAGTAAAAACCCTTCATTCTTGTTAGCATGTGGGTTATAAATATTTACACGTATTCCATATAACAGCTATTTATTTTGAAACATTTTAATCTTGTCTAGTTCTTAAGTTCTCCTAAGACTTATTCATCTCTCCTTTAGTCTATAATACCATATATTAATGGGGAATTTAGCTGTCTTATGTTAGGTTCTCCATAATCTCTGTTANTCTTTTCTTTGTCCTTAGTGAGTCCAAATGGTATCTGTCACTGTACTTTTGCTCATTTTTGCTGTTAGTGATGAATTCTAGAAGTACCTATCTGAACATGGTATGTAAATATGGGCTATCAAAACACATGATTATCTGAGTTACTATTTTGAGTTCCTTTGTTTGTAGCTTCACTGAGCGTATCCTAGTAGTGGTTTCCATAAGAAGAAAATGCAGAGTTAGCAACACTGAGCCTCCTAGAAGCATCTGAATATATTGTTCTAAAGAGAGTTCTTCACTCATCAGAGAGTTGGACAAGCTTGCTCCACAAATGGGAAACTTCATTTCTGGAGGGTNTTATCAATCTTGAAAGCAGGATAAGAATAACTGGTAAACTGTCATGAGGTTAATAACTTTATTTTGATAAGTAGTAAATATTCACATGGTACATTTCCAAATGCCTTACACTGGCCTGGAAGATAGCTCCATTGGTAATGGGCTTGCTGAGTGAGCATGAGGGTGTGAGTTAGGATCACCAGCATCGCACCACCAGCTGAGAAGGTGCTGGCATTTGTTAGCTATGGACAGAGGGAGAACCAGTTTTCTTTGATGATGTGATCCCCAGTAGGTCTACCACACCTCAGGGCAGGCTGCCCTCCCAACAGTAGCTGAATAACATAAACCGGACTTTTTGAGATAAAAAGAAAACAAAGTCAAAGTTGGGTGGTAAGCAAGGGTGAATATGGGAGTAGATTGGGCAAAAGTAGGGTTTGGACAGTGAATAATCAATATATGTTGTATGAAATTCTCAAAGAATCAATAAACTGTAGTCTGAAGTTTTCTTGTGTCCCACCTGGCCCTGCGGTCCTGCACCTGCTTATAAAATAATCACTCAGAGGCTTAATATTAATTACAAACTTATGGCCATGGCCTGTGGCTCAACCTTCTTGCTATCTAGCTCTTATAACTAAACTCAGCCCATTTCTATTAATCTATGTGTTGCTATATGTTCTGTGACTTAACCTGTGTGCCATTACATTCTGCTCCCTGGACAGGTGTCTGCTCTGCCTCTGCCTTTCTTCTTCCTGTCTCTCTCTTGGATTTCTTGCTTGGCTATATCCTGACTCTCCATAGGCCAGAGCAGCTTCTTTATTAACCAATAATAGCAACACATATTCACAGCATANAAAAAGACATCCTACAGCACTTCCTCTTTTCTAATCAAAAAAGGTTTTAACTTTAACATAGTAAAATTATGTATAATAGAACAGTTATCAAGCAAGAATTACAGTTACAATATCTAGTCTATTTGTATTTGGCAAAATTAAAGAAAATTTTCTATCATCTATCCTATATTTGTGAGTCTAAAGTTTCATATCTAATTTATTTTTTATCATAACCAAGGAAATTATAATTATAACTATTTAGTCTTCAACTACATCAAAGACCCCAGAAGGATATAATATTGCCTAAGTAAATAGGAAGTGTGTTGTAAGCAACTTCCAAAATCTAGAATGACAGAGACAATTGGCTACCTGGACAGTACACAAAGTTCCTCTAGAANGTTGGGGCATCCATTTTCAGCCTGTAGGCCTAGAGTCTCTCAGTTGCTTCTCTCTGTGTCCTGCAGAGTGTCTGNCAATCTCCTCTGCAAAGCAGGAACCTGAAGAACCATTTTGTCTTGCAAAGTTCAGTGATCACCTTCCTATGGGTCNTGTATGTCCAGTTTATATAACATATTATCAGCAGTCCAGGTAAGAGCAGTTTCTTGCCCAAATGGCTATTTTTGCCAAGAAGAAGATAAACTCCATATGGAGTGTCTTCGATGCCCATCTTCCTCTTTGAAATAAATCAGTGCTGCCAGGAGTAGACGTGTCTCATTGTCCAGAAAGTCTTTAAAACATTTTAAATGCCATATTCTGTTTGTATTTGAAGTGTTTGAAGATTACCTACCTAATTGAAATATATCTATATATACCTAAGAAACTTAACTAACATGACTATAAGTTTGATTATCATAGATGACTAATTATTAATCTGTATTTCTCAAATATACACTATAATTTCAAATGAGTTGCACAAACAAAATACTTTAAACAAGAGTAGAAATATACATACAGTATAACAAAATTAACTTTAAATTTGTATCAATAAACTAAAATCCATAGCAATGTAAAACAAGTTGTTCTTTAAAAGTAGATTCAATAATCTATCCTTTTACTCTATCATATCTATAATAAACATTTTTTTAAAAAAGATAAGTGCAGAAGTGTGTGTGTGTGTGTGTGTGTGTGTGTGTGTGTGTGTGTGTATGTGTAAAACCAGAACTGGTGATGAGGATCCTGGAGACTCCCCTTACATCTAGTCCAGCTGAGTTAGTGAGATCCAGGGTCAGGAAAGACCCTATTTAAAAAATAAATGGAAAGCAATAGAGGAGAACGTTTGATGTCAGCCTCTGGCCTCTGTGCTCACAGGAACATAAGCACACATGCACACACTGAGTAATAATAATAATAATTATGAAACACCTAATTGCCATTGTCTTCTTTTTCTCCTTTAAGAGATGTAGCAAGGCCTTAGAGAATTAAGGTCTTTGGATGTTTANCTGATATTCCCTCACATATGAAACACATCNNTCGTTATATTGCTAACTGATGNATTGATCCAATTTAATCAACAAAATTAAATTTTGTCTGTTATCTAGGTGCGTTCTTAAAGATCCCTGTGTGAAAAGCTCAGCTAATGAGCGTTNTNCATAATAGTTTGTTTTATTAGATGATGATTTGCATGCTGATTTCTTCTTGAAGAGCTGTATACTTTTTCCTTCCCAAGAGAAAAGATATATGCATAGAATACTTAAAGATGATGTAAGTGATGACCAGTTAGAAAGATAGGGCCTTAAATATACATCGTAAAAGAAAACAAAAGTGAAACTTGAAGTCCTAATTCATCCTTGAAGTGCTAGACTCTAAAAACCTTACCAATTCAGTTTTTGTTGTTATTGTTATTGTTGTTAGTTTGCTGTTGTTTTGTTCTTGATGTTGTTGCTGCTGCTCCNGGGTCATTCTGGTCCCACCTCACAGGTTCTTAGCTTGCTCATATGCTCACTACGTCCTGCTCCAACTTTATCTGACTGAATCTTGGTAAGACTTGGGGCNACGCCTCAGCCATATTCACATGACTTCATANAATGTTATTTTAGTGGCATGAGTTTTTGTGCATGGACATATATGTAAGTATGCATGTGTGTGTATATTTGAGGTGGTATATGTGCATATGTTGTTNGTGACTGTATGCCCACCAGAGGATGATGTGTCTCCCATTCTGTCATTTTCTCATTGAACCTATAGNCAGGCTGGCATCCAGCAAGCCCAAGTGATCCTTCTGTGTCTACCTTCCACCCTCCACCACAGAGCTGTGGATACAGGCAAGAGAGCATTTGGACACACTCAACTTTTTATATGGGTGCAGAGGTCTGACCTAAGGTCCCCTTACATGCATAGCAAGGACTCCTAACCAATGAGCCACCTCTCTATCCAGATAGTCAGGCATGATCAGAGCATGAAGTCAGATATTTTCAGGGTAGATGGTTTATTAGCATCTCATGATGATTTCATTTACATGCAATGAAAAGACATAGAGTTTGGAATGTGAATACCTAACCTGCCACCTGGTGATGGAGATTGGACCTGCTAAACCAGACAATGTCCTTGCTGCTAGATGCTTAGCTCCTTTTAAGTGCAGACCCTAGACAAAATCCAAAGGAAAGGTAGCTGGAGCTCTGCCCAAGCATTCATTCATTACATGTTAGTTAAAAAGGTTTCCAAACATTTTATGGAAAAGGTTAAGGAAGCCTGCACAATGAACAAAACTTGATGGATGTTTAGAAGGGGCACATTTGTGCTCAAAACTGCCAAATGCCACCACTTCAATCCTCTTCATCACCAGAAAGCCCCCCTCCTATAATGGGTTGGAGCATGTTTCATGTTTTGAGCCTTTAGGACNCTTCCAAATACATTTTCTGAATTTTCAGAAATGACCATCTGTCTTTTAGATGAGGGATATTTCCTGGACACAAAAGGAATATCTAAAAGCATTCTTGAGGAGTTTTTTTTTTTTTAACCATGGTTTTAAGAGACCTATTTGTGAACAGCAATTGCAAGCCATGATGCCTTGGAGGATGGTAGCTGGGACAGAGTTTCCACTTTGGCAAAGTCTCTCATCTTGCTTTTCCAATTTCCTTCATGCTTTTCAGTCTGCAGGTATTTGAGTCCAGGTTTATGCTTTATCTGCCTTCAAGCCACAGGATACAAATGCTCTGTGCATTGTGCATGATAAATCCAGTAAGTATTTGTATAAATGTCATGCTGCATGTAAAGTGACGAGGGTTTCAATATGTTTTGGCATGAGATGAAGCATTAATTAAAAGACTTACATACAAATGAGTTGAGGGAAAACATTTGCTGTCAGGGTGTTTGGGAAATGACCATAATGAACATTGTTGGCATTTTTGTGACCTATAAATGCTATATGGAGGTTTACCAAAAAAAATCTACTGAGGTCAGAGGCAGTGGAGATTAACTAATGAGTACTTAAACTCCTGGCAAAATGATTCATATTAAGGCTTCAAAAGAATAAATCACTATTTACTGATGCAGAATGGATTACATGGTGATTGCAAGCCACAGCATATGAGACTGTAATATCATCCATAAAACAANGAATAAAATGAATCCATATTATTCATGTCCATTCTTTTTCTAATTAGCAGAACAAATGTTTATATTAAAAAGCCAGGATATTCAGGTGAGGGAAAAATTCTGTCCTACATAGAATTGAACCACAGTTTCAAACCATTAGAAATTCTTTAATATTTAGTACATCCTTCCCCAAATGAAAGTTAGTGCCCATTAGAAGTGATGGTCTCTCCTGCTCTTTGAACTAACTGTTCTTGACAAAACTGGAGAGACTCTGATTTGAATAAAAATATTTATAAGATAACTTTCAATGAGGAAATGATAAAGTAGGCTGGCTTTATTGCTTTAAATAATTACCCTTCAATTAATATTTATTTTGCAGTTGAGTGTATGCTCCTTAGGTATTCCATGGTCTTCAGCTACAGTAAATCTCAAAATAAGAGACTAGAGACATATTAATATTCCATGGAGTCTCTTTTTCCTCTAAAAATGCCTCTGGTTGTGTGTGTGTCTGTCTGTCTCTCCCTGTGTGTGTGTGTGTGCGCGTGTGCATATTAGTGTTAGTAATATGGCACTTTTGTTTCTCTTTCTATATCTCTATATTCATCTAAACTTGGTAAATTCATCCCCACACATAGNCTTGATGGTGTTGATTGAGAATCAGCCCTGATTTCAGGAGTGATATTAAGAATGGGGCAAGAAAGTAATAAGAGACTGAAAGAACACACGCATTGTATTAAAACAAGAATATGGTTCTAATTTGACTGTGCTAGCTCAGTTTTCTGTAAACGAATCATTTTCCTATTCTTTAGACATAATCATTGTTTCCCATGTCTGTCTCTAGGGAGTAAGATCCTAAATCCAGTTATTCTGTGCCAAGGATCACTGTTTACTTATCTTTGCCAGGAATCACAGTAACAATTTCAATCCAATTCTGAGCAACCTGCTTGCCTTGTTTTTTCTATCCTGGCAGTGAACTAAGAGCCACACATGCAGGTGTGTGTGCTCTTTCCAACTGGGAAAGGCAAGTCTGTTTCCTCTGTCTAGACCAATAGTTCTCAACCTGTGGATCACAACCCCATTGGGGGGTTTGCACAGATATCCTGTGTATCAGATGTTTANATTACAGTTCATAACAGCAGCAAAATTACAGATATGAAGTAGGGGTCACCACAACACAAGGAACTGTATTAAAGGGTCACAGCATTAGCAAGGTTGAGAACAACTGGGCTAGCCCCATAGCGGACTTGCATCTCCCGGGTTTTTACATATAGATGGGATGGAGAGTTGAATCCCATCTGATAAAGAGACAACATACCATTTACCAATTTCTTTTTTAGGCAACCAAGAGGGGATGAATGTAGCATGCATGAAGCCCCAGGTTTGATTCCCAGCAATGTGAAAAAAAGAAATTAAAACAATGTGTATTTTTTTGGCTACTCACTCTTGAGCCACCCATGTGGGCTCATTCTTGCCTCCGATCTGTCTCTCTTTTCTCTCTTTCTCTCCCCCAGCTAAATGATGCTAAACTGATTGTGGGGCCACATCTGAAGAGAAGCTGGACTACCACAAGACCTTTGTTTTCCTGAATGATCTCACAAGGCAAAAGCACTGTTGTCAGTTGTCATTAAAGAATCCTCTATTAGCCTCTGAAATTTTGAGTATTTTTTAAAAGCAGATAATTGCCTTTAATTTCTGTGACTTGGCACAGTTTTTTAAAATTTGGGTGGCAGAGTTCATGGAAGTGGATTTTGGAGAATGGAGATAGGAAATTTGTACAATGGGCTGATGGTGCTTGCAGTAAAATGCTCACCGATGCATTGTGAAGAATGCTCAGCTGACCTCAGGAAACATAATGAAATTGTTAGTGTACATTCTCTTAATTAACTGAGGTTGGGAAAGATAAAGAACTGATATACTTGCTAGTGTACACTGCCCTATATTAATTAACTGGGGTCAGTGTAGCTAAAGAACTGATCTACTTGCTAGGTAAATGGGTGGAAATTGAATCTAGAAAAATGGTTCTCGAAAGCTTAGAAAGCTGTTTCTATATCTGAAACAACTGGAAATAAAACTTGATGCCAAATATCTTGAGGGGTTTTATGAACAAAAGAAGCTCATTTTAAATTATATCATTCCATATTGTAAGTATGTTACATGGGTAATTTAAACATCACATTTGTACCAGAGAAGTAGCCCGGCAGACTAAGCTTGCTTCTGTAAGAATATTACTATTTTTGGAGTGACCTCTTGGCAAAAATTGCAGATAAATATATCAGAGTTGGGATATGTTTTTGTGGAAGGATTTAATTATATTTGCTGTATATCATATTAATTGGAAATAAGTAATACAAAATCCTGGTAAAAGCAATAAACCAAAACCAAAATGCTTTGACTAATCCCTCAAACAACAATTTGGCTCTTTAGCCTTCAATAAGCAGAAAGTGGGTTTCCAAAATTTTTGCCTCCTGGGAAGGAAATGCCCAGAATTTTGTTCTTAGTAATTATGGAAGATTTGAGTGTAGAAGAACCAACCATCCCAACTGACATGAGCAGGTACCAGAGGAATAATGAAAAGATCTCATCCTTCCTAAGAAAACAGGCTCGGGCATGTGGTGTCCATTTCAAGGGGTTTCAGAGTTGCTGTATGTACAATAGCTACATCAGGTTTCTATCCTTCTCCGTCTCAGAATGAGAGTGTTTATTGCAGTTACACAGTTTCTAATCCGCCACCATGTACTCAGTGGAGGAATCTAGATTTCTTTTCTCAATTTATTTGTCACCAGACCATGAGAACCACGTGAGCCACCAAAATAGGATACTGTGTCACCAGGAATTCTTGATTTTTCTACTGGCTGCTGTGAATGTCTGGGACTTTCGAAGTATATGTTGAGTAGATCTATGAATGTATTCTATGTAGAAAGTGTCAAGTAAGACAGATTTNCTTCACAAAGCAGAGTTATAGCAGAGATAATGGTACATTTTATTCCTTTTTCTTCTGGGATGTTTTGATGGGCAGAATTTCCTAGCCAATTTAAAGTAGGTAAGGCTCTAGATTTACTAGATTCCTGTGACTGGAACATAGGCAGAAACATTACATACGATTCTAGGTCCAGTCCATAAAAATCACCCATGAACCATCATTCACCCATGTCCTCTTTCAGGTCATCCTTGAAGTTTATATGTTTACGTTAGCAGCATCATAAAACTGAAGGTACCAAGTTTGTGAAGCACAGCTTCCTGACCCAAAACTGTTTTATTAGATAATAATACAAAGCACCGATAAGACATTGTTGAGTTAAAACAGAAGTTTTAAGGTATTTTCCTCCTAGCAGTCATCCTATCTTGACTAGTATACCCAATATTAAAGCCAAAAAATAAAGATATTACTCTTGAACTGATTTTGCATTTTTGTAATACCTTCACCCCATCTCCCTGTTTTTGATCTGTGCTTTAATAAGTGTAATAATTCTGGTTTCTTTATATTGATTTCATAAATTACTGAACTGAATAGACAGCTCATTAATTTTTATTTTTTATTTGTTTATAGTAAAAATCTTCAAAAAAATCTATTACCATTCTGATCTCATTTTCTTTTGGTTCTCTGAGTGCAACTGTGTCCCCATCCCATAAATTTGGGTATATTTTATTTTGTCACGTTCTCTTTGCTATTATTTTCCAAAACACTCCCAATGAAGCTTTTATGTCTAAGGAGATGAGAGATAAACCTCATATTATGATGAAGGAGTGTAAGAGCACACCATATGGCTCTCTCTAGATGGAATATCTGTTCAACTGTTTGCATGCTTTTCATTCTGATTGTGGTTTTCATTTTTATTCCACACTGTGATATAGAGTCAAAACTCTATTTGGTTTCTCATTTTAGACATGCTGTAAATCTTTATGATCATGATGGTTTTTATCTGAATATTCTTAGGCATTTGAGTAAGACTATTGAAGAAGCTGGACATTACAATGGGCCTCTTTGGAATACTTCCCCCAAAGCTAAGATAGCTATCATTTATGGCAACATCAAAATAGTGTGAGGCCACTTGGATTTGGTGATATATTTAAAATATATTTTCTTGCTAATAAGTGCCTCTTCATTTTAATTTTACAGTGGACCGTTACTTCATTTATGACTCCAGTGTCTCGGGATCAGAGAATCTTGGCCTTGTGCTGAAAATGACATGAAGACAGGAGCAGTGATCTATGCTTACTGCTGCCAAGTCAAAATCAACACTTGAAATATTACTTGGGTTGGCAAGATGCATCCTGGACCAAGGACATTACTGCAAGCCAAAAAACATTTGGAATAGTAGATAAAGCTCAGACAGTCATACTAGCTGTGGCTTTAAGTCAGTCATCCTGCATTTTGGGTGTCTGCTTTAACTCTAGACCTGCCTTGCTTTGCTATGAAACAGGAAATGGAGCATTGAACACTAATCTATTACTTATAACATTCATTAAAATGTAAACAGCACATAATGAGTGGGAGAACCCAAATCTGCAATAGAACCTATAGCTGTGTTCAGCTCTCTAAGAAAGAAGCATAGGTTAGGACCCTTTGTTAGTGATAATGGCATTTATTGGGTATTTCCTATGTGCTGTGAAGTACACTAAACACTTTAAATTCAATGCTGTATATAGTTCTCTTTAAACAAGAAAATAATTGGTCTTATGACATTTGGTAATATTTTTTCCTTTCTCCAAATTCTTTTGAGATCTTTTCCAGCCCCATTTCCTATGCTTTCTATTTACAAAAAACAAAAGGGACAACAGTAAGACCAACACACACACACACACACACACACACACACACACACACACATCAAAAAGAGGAAACAAAACAACACAAGAAAAATCAAGTCAGTTTTGTGTTGGCGAATTATTTACAAGTATGCAGCCTGCCCTGGATTGTGGTTAACATACTCAATTTCACTCCACTGAAGTGACTGATTTTCTCTCTCTCCATGCTATTAATTTGCAAACAGCTTCTTTGTCTACTTCCATTTGTCTGTGCTAGGGTTTTGTGTAGTTTGAATCTGTGTAGATTTTGTTCATGCTTCCACATTATCTATAAGTTCATATGTGTATCAGTTCTGTTCTATCTGGAGAAGAGTTTCCTTTGAGTCATCCACCACATTTGGCTCCCACAATCTCTGCCTGCTCTTCCCCACAGATTCCTGAGGTTTGAGAGGAGAGGAATCCTATAGACATCTCATTTATGGGTGAGTGCTCTATAGACCCTCTCACTCCATGAATGTAGCCCAGTTGAGGGTCTCTGTGAAAATTCCCATGTACTGCAAGAAGAAGCTTCTCTGGTGAGGGCCAGTGAGCCACTGATCTGGGTCTCAGCCAAGTGTCATGGCTGCTGGCCCCTCCTAAAGGGCTATCGTGCCATTGATGGGGAGTCCCAAAGGAATGGAGATGGAATTTTGAGGAATGGCTGAGGATGGAGGTCAGGAAGAACTGGAGGAACTCTAGGTGCACATGAAGGCTGNGTCCCAAGGGCTTAACCTCATCTCAGATGTGAAAATTAGAACTCAGAATGTTAAATAACTTAAACTCACATTGTTAAATGACAAGGCAGGAATTCCAACTGGAGCCCCGTTGAGCTGGAAATTTAGACTGGCAATCACTTTTCCATACTGCAGACACGGTAGAGGTCCAGTTCAAGCCCCAAACCTGAGGCTTAATCAGTTCAGGCCCAGAAGTATGTGATCTTCTCAAGGTCACAGAGCTAATCAGTCATTTAGTCAGGCCCTCAGGTCCTGGGTTGAGATATCACATCCTTCTTTGCATGTCATAGCATGACATTGATTTCTAACTCTTCTTAGGGGCCCTACATCCCATGTAATTGATGAGTCCTAAGCCAGATAATTAAATGTTACAGATATAATCCTGCAACTCATGTTTTGTTAATGCCTGTGTTCTTTTAAAATTGTTACTCGGTTCAAAAGAAAAAGGTTTTCTGTAACAGATGATTGCAACACCCCTACTGTTCTATTTCACAGTTTTATTTTTCAAGATCAATGAAATGCCATCAGGAACGTACATAATGTAGAGCATTATGCGTGATTTAGATAAAGTGCCCGATGCCCATGTCCCTGTTGTATTTGTGACTGAGAACACTTTTTGTTCTCAGCTGCCCACAGTGCAAAGGACCAACAACCGCAGGACATTTGCTCTCACCTAGCCAAAGTGGCTCTTTCCTTTTCTGGTTGAGCAGTTAGTAGCTTTGAGTGTTGTGGTTGTTGGAGTTCTTTATTGTGAGTAGCAGAAAAAAGTAAAGAAATGATCNTAGTCACAAAAAGTCGGCAATAGAACAAGCTTTACTAGCATGCTTAATTGCTTCCTATAAGATGATATGCTGACGTACTAGCTGGCTTTTCCCCAAGATCCAACCACAAGTGCATTAGGCCATGACAAAACCCACCTACACAGTGCCCTCTGGTGGTCTCCCTCTAGTAATAAAATAGATGTGTAAACCTACCCTTGCTCTTCAGTCTCCATCTTTCTCCTGCATTCTGGGAAGCCGGCTATAACAAATTGTCTAGAGAAAACTTCTATATGCTACACAAGATTTCAGAGTGTATGTGAGTGTTTCACTGTGCAGAAATTGCATAGTACTTTTTATACTTGAACTCTCACACCTTCAGCCTGAGGGGTACATTTTGGAGGAGGAAGAAAGAAGCCATTCTTTAATTTCTTGCTCAATGTCACACACACACACTGTGCTTCCTCTCATGTGAATACCTCAGAAAACTCTCCTGGCCAGAGTCCTCTCCCCAGTCTTCCTAATAATTTCTTTAATGCAAGGCCAGCATTTTGGTGCTGGATGTGAGACAACTGAGCAAGGCAATCCGATAGCTATCACGTCATTCCTGCTACCCACGAGATCTCAACATACGCTTTCAGAGGTGGTCAAGGCATGGTCAAGGCTGTCTGGCTGAGGATGTGGACACCATATCTCATGTTCATACATAAATTTCCTACACACTGGCCCCTAGCCTTGGGGCTGGAATCCAAGTGAGTTCACCCACTTTGTTCTCACTGTCCTGACAAACCCACACACTGCTTGCCAAATACTGATAGTGTTTTAGAAACGGAAGAAAAGGAACCATGGCCAGCTATGCCCTCTTTGTTATTCTTTGTTACCAATTGTTTTTCCTTGTCAGTTTCATTCAAGCCTCTCAATGCACTTGTCTTTGTCTCCTTTCTTTATTTGTGGGCCATTTCATTTCTTGTCTCATTTGGCTATTTCTTCTGGTCCTTTTGTTGAATTCTTTCTGGTAATCTGCCATCATCTATTCTAGATTTGATTGATGNTATCCACTTTCAGTTAGAGCAAATTTCCAAAATTTTAACTGTTATTTCATCCCTAAATTATATAACATCAAATGAACTTTAACCATTTAAAACCCGTCCTTAGGGTTTTAATATGCAGTCTGACTGTGGCTTAAACTACTTCTTAGAGGCCTGGCAGTTTTAGAGGACTCATTATGCTCTGTGAGGCTATAGGTGCTGATCAGAGCTAGTTACTACCCAGACATTGGGAAATGTTGGTATCATTTAATTAATAGCGCTTGCTTTTACTAGTCTGCAATCAGTCAAAAGAAAAAAGAAATGGCAAAAAGAAATCCAAAGTGAGTTTACTTTTTTTCTAAAATACAATGCTCTATAAAAGTCTCAGAATAGTGACAGGCTGACTATATAAGGAAAGGAAATAAAGATGAGTAAGGCATCATGTTACTAAAAAGTTGGGTACAAAAGAACCCCAAAGTTTTCATGCACTAATTTGAAAATGGTCATGGGCTTTGTAGGAAAATGTTGGGGTGTGGAGAGAGGAGTCCCTGCATTGCAGAGATGTTTATCCTTTGCTGTCTTTAATTCACCCACTCCTTGTGGACTTTTTCTTATCACTGTAACAAAACATCAGAGAGAAATGAAAAGGAAGAATTTAATATGTTACATGGTTTCACAGGTATATTCATGACTTTTCTTGTGGCTAAAATATGATTTCTGACAGATTCATTCCCACAGAGGGCTTTCTCCATCATACTACAGCCATCTGAACCCTGTTCCTTGTGTCTGCTCCCTCTACCTTTGTAGACCAAAGCACCAACAATCTGGAGGAAGGAGCAGAACCACAGTGTACCCTGGCATCCCAAAGGAGTAAGCTTTAATGCCAGTGAAGGAATAGACTTGTTAGTAAGGCATGGGCAAGCAGGCAAAGAGCAAAGGCTTTCTTCTTCCATGTCGTTATGGAGNCTTCCAGCAGAAGGTGTGGCCCAGATTAAAGGTGTGTCTTCCCATTTCAAGATCTATATTAAAGGCATGTCTTTTCCCAGGTCAAAAGATCTGGATTAAAGGCGTGTCTTCCTATGTCAAAATCTGGATTAGGAGTGGACCATCCTACCTCCCTTACAGTGTGCCCTCCATTTTTGGATTTTAGTTAATTCCAGATATAGTCAAACTGACAACTAAGAATAGCCATTATGGGGGAATCTCGTACAGTCTTCAAAGGCACACCCCAGGGAACCACATCCTCCAGCCAGGATCTACTTGCTAAAGTCTCTCCCTCTGTCCTAAATAGTGACACTAGCTGGATACCAGGCCTTCAACACATGAGCCTGCCTCATATCAAATCATAACACAGTTTAAGCCCTTGGCCCAGGGCCTTGAGATCAAAGTATCCCTCTCTTGATGGGAGGGATATCTCTGCCCTTCTAGGCTGGGATTTGGAATGCATTTTCTTTATCATGGGGTCATTACAGCATGGAGCTTCAGTTTCCTAGCACTGTTTGGACAGAACTTGGCTTCAGTTGCTTAGCTGACTAGTTGTCCCTAGAGAAAATGCAAACTGAGTCTTAAATACAGAGCTCCCAACCTGAACTCTTGGAGCACAGCCCATGGAAGCTAAATGGAGCCTTTATGCTTAGAAGTTGTCAATGGACTCCTTGCTGTCTTCTCTCCAAGCTCTCCAGAAAATCTTGAACATTTTGACAGCCNTAGTAGAAGCCAGNAGGAAGCCAGCAGGCACTGCTATTGAACTTTTGAACTCGGAAACTGCATCTATTTTCTTAGTTCTGTTTGTTGACTCTTCTTTGATCTCNTCTTATTAGAAAGATAATGCCCTAACATTTTAGCATATTTAAAATAAACTGCTCCAACAGTCCTCCAGGGAGCTCAGCTTAACTTTAGCCTTTTCCTCGATCTCTAAAGCTTTTTACTGTGCTGTGTACTCACCTTCATGGAAATTGTCTGTTAAATAATTCTCCCTGAGAGGGAGTTTACTTTTCTGAACACACTTCAGGTGGGAATATTTATATTTCATTTCATCATTCGAGCGAGAATCCTAGTGAGTGCCTTTGGAAGCTTACTCATAAAACTGAAGGGACAAAAGGACTGGAGAGTGCTGATGATCCAGGTGAGGACAGAGAGGCCCAGCAGAGCAGAGCCTTCTGGTCAGAAAGAGTCTCAAGTTTAGACTGTTATTAATCTTAAAAGGAGAAAGCAATGTGCNGGAATGTATTTAAAATAAAGGATCAAAAGAGCCATCTAGCCAGGGTGATGATGCACTCCTGCAATGNTAGCTCTGGGGGAAGGTGGGGGCAACAAGATCAGACATTCCAGGCCAGTTTCAGCCACATAGTGAGTCCGAGGTTGCTCAGCGCCTCTATCTCTCAGGAAAAAGAAAATGATTGTGCACTGTAAACATTTGACTCCCCGACCATGTCAGTGTAGCACACTCAGAGTTAACATTTATAAGTCCATGTAGCACACTAGAAATTGATGAGTTGATAGCACACTATGAACTGATGTAATATATTAATTAATATTTACTGTAATATGTTATTAAAGANCCATCCTGTGATTATCTTGTCAATATCAAAATAGGTTAACTTTATTTTTGCTTTTCAGTTATAAATATTATAATGTAAACATTAAAAAGTAGCCATATTAGTGAGTGCTATTAATACCTTTGAAGTTCTTCCTCACCTTAGTCAACCAAATATGACCAAAATTTTCTTGTAGCTCTGCCCATATCTTTAAAAACTATTGCATTTTACCATTTGTTTGTGTGTGTGTTTACTGTGCACACTGTGGCACAAGTTTGGAAGGCAGAGGACAACTTGTAGGAATCAGTTCACTTCTTCCCCTGTTTGGGTTCCAAGGACTGAACTATGGTCATCAGGCTTGATGGCAAACACCTTTACCTTCTGAGCCATCTTGCCAGCCTGTGCTACCCTNCTCTCACCTACTCACGTTATCTTCATCCAGAGATGGCACTNGTTNCCTTGTACCAGTCAACATGTTTTATCCTGGCAGTNNCCATCNCTGGTTNNGGATGCACATGAGTCATATGGTCCAGCTTGAGAGATTTGAGGGCTGTTATATTCCTTCTCTGAATAGATCTGAGAAAGAAAATGGATACCTTAGACCATGAGGAAATAAACCATAAAACAGCTTTAGATCAGGACCCCAGGAGCTAGGTTCCTTCATCACACCTTCACAGACTTGTCAAATGTGAGCCTTCTGTATCTGAGGACCTTCCATGGGTGTGGTCAGCAATTCCTTCCCCTTTGAAAGTGGATTTAAGCAAAGTATTCAGCTGTTAGTCACACAGTCTTAAGAGTTTTCTACAACCCTGAAACGGAATTTCTTAAATATTTAGTATTTAGAGTTCTTACCAAAAAAACTGAAGTAGCAAAGGACCAACTCAGACTGTCCTAGGTTGTGGAAGTTGTGAGCCTGGTGCCAAGCACCATCTGAGGACTGCTACCTGCAGCAGCCTCTGTAGTTCCTGTGGAGTCAGAGGCTCCCAAGAAATTCCCCCAGATCTCAGTGCTTAAACGGGCTGGGATATTACGATACTGAAGACTGGGTATCCTCGCCTCTGCTTTACATTTTTTATTTGCTTGAAAAACTAGAGCAAAACTCAAAGTGTGAACTGAATAGGGTATAACCAAGTTTTAAAAAATATTCTGGGTAAAAATGGATTGCATATTTCATTCCTATTGAAAAGTGTCTCCTAACTACAAGTAAATTCTCAACCAGTGGCTCTCACCAGAGCTACAATTCCAGGCAAGATAATCCTTGGTAGAAGCCATTGATGTTACCCAGCATCTCACAATGCACAGGACAGCCACTCCACTCCTCCCCTAACAAAGGATGCTCTAGCTTTGGGTATTCACCACACCAAGCTGAAAAGAAATGCTATTTTACCACAGATGGTAGCAAAGAAATGCATGCTGTAGCTGTTGCCTCTTTCTGACACTTTTGCTCAGTTTTTGTCTCTCAGTATTTCTCTCCATCTCTTACTTGTGGAAGGGGGCTGAATTTTGGCAAGCTTCCTCATTAAGCGTTGATTTTTCTTTATTATTAGAAAAGTTGATAAATTTTGAAATCAGTCTAATATTTTAAATCTATGGTANAGTTAGTCCCTCAGCAACAGGGACAGTGTTTTCTGGGAACCTTTCTCCCTCTTCTTTTTAAATGATTAAATGTCTAGGAAGCAGGGTAGTTTTCCTTTCCCTGGAAGACTCTATGTGTAACACTTCTCCTGCTTTGTAGGGCTCACTTTGGAAGGGTAGAAATGGAGGAAGAATTCACATGTCATCTGCACAAGNAAACACTCTCCATCCTTGGTAATAACATCACTTGGGTGCTATACAAGGCTACATAAAGCAGTGAAAACTCATGATCTGGGCATAATTTACAGACTACCTACTCCTGGGGTTAAACACTGTTGGACAAGTCTGGCTACTCTAACAGGCCACTCATAGCTTATCGCTTTCCCCTGGTAACATCTCGAGGCTAACAGACCTGTGGAGTATTTTGGGAGTTTCCCAGTAGCTGCCTGGGGTGAAGCTGACAGCTTTAGTCCTTCACTTTCCCCCGNGTAAAGACAGCAAAGAGAATCAGCTCAGCAAGGCTGAGGGGGCATGAAATTGTGTTAAGCAACACTCACGGCAATGACTAGATCTGCTATTTTAAAATAAGTGACTAAATGTCTTCTTCTTTTTTCGCCCCCCTTGAAATTGTAATTTTCCTGTGCTGTTGAGTGTAAAGGTGACCGCGCTGTGGTGGAATCTCAGCGGTCTGTAGTCGACAGCTAATCAGGTTGATTCATTTGGCGAGGTGGGCAGTAAGCTCAGTTATAAAACAATTGAGTTCTTACCTCACCGAGCTATCACACCACACATTTTTCCCCCCTTCCTGCTCTTTGAAGGAACAAAATAGTCATGCAGACTCTTCAGAAGGATGTTGTAGATACAAGGTGTTACCGGTGTAGCAGAAAACACAATCAGCCATGGAACAAAGCCTACTTTTCTTCCTGAGTTTGCTCGNACTCNTCCAGTAACTGACACAGCTGCCTGTGTTAATGGGAGTGGGAGGTTTTACTAGGGCCCATCCGGCTTTATTGTAGTTCCATCCCACAGCTAGTGGACTGTAAAATGCACATTTACTTACTACTAATTGCATTGGAGCAGAGCAAAGAGTCAGCAATGGCTCAGTATTACCAACATTCCCCACAGGATGGCATCCATCAGTTAAAAACAAAATTTGCAGTTTAGTAGAACTCGTAAAAATAGAGATGGATTAAATTTTCGATTTGGTTTTACAATATTTAGGCTTGATTTTGATACACACTTTAACTTGATCATAGTGAGGGAGGAGAGAGCGTGTTGGCCAGGAGCTGGTGCTGATGAAGAGATGGAGTCTGTGGTTTGTGCAAAGGGAGAAATGGACTGAGGTTGAGGACAGAGCTGCTAACAAATAAAGCTTAGCATTGTAAGAGCCCCANATCACCAGAAGGCCATTGACTGAATTAATTTATTCTCCTCTGTTAGAAGATTAGCAACTATCAGGAGATCAGATCAGAACAAGAGGAGCCTCATGCTAATTAAAGAGGGGAACACAAGATGATGATTTTCTGATCGGATTAGCTAAAACCAGAGGATGCTAATATTTCTAGTGTTTTAAGGTTGAGAGTAATAAAAGTACAGTATACAGTGTCTTTTCTACATGGTCACAGACATTAATAGGCCAACCCTAGATGTTTTTTTTTAGCATGAGGAAGAGGTCTCACAAGAAAGGAGTAATGTATTCAAGCCAGGACTAGAACAAAAGCTGTGGCCACGATACTACTGAGAAAGACCATAGCCAGGAGGAAAGGAACATAGNTGCTTGGTTTGAAGTTGTGCAAAACTCCTCAGATTTCTGTTGAAGACTAGTAAAAATAGCAAAGGTTTCTGTGTTTGTTTGTGTGTGTGTGTGTGTGCATGTGTGTGGCTGTATTTCTGTGTGTGTGCGTGTGNGTGTGCATGTGTGTGTGTATATGTGCGTGTGAGCTGGTGGAGAGATGTCAACCTTGAGTGTTGTTAGTCAGGTGTCCTATACCATGAGGTTTGTTGTTATAACTATTATTTATTTGTCAATTGCTGTTATAGGTCCTCTAACTGGCCTAGACCTTTCCATTAAGCTAGTCTGGCTGTCCAAAGATGCTAGGNGTCTCTGCCTGTCTCTACATTCCCAACACTAGGATTACAAGCACCACCCCTGGCTCTTTTAGGTGGAGGCTGGGGGTCAAGCTCCANTCCTCATGGTTGCACATCAAGCACTTTACTGACGGAGCCACCTCCCCATGCCCCAAATAGCAAAGCTTTCTCATGATTATTTATTCACTTTCAAAGAAAGAGAAGTGTTAACTATGCAGTAAACACACTTGGGACAGCTTGCCAGGTTGGAGGAAGCTGGGCCACACTTGACACCATCATGGAATCAGAGCTTTCACTTTTCCTCAGCTTCTATCCACTGTGGTGTTTCCTTGAACGTTGACAAACCCTGCACAGTGAGTACTACTGTATTCTTTGGAGACAGTCTCCCTTTGTCTTGCTGCCCCTTTGCCCATCACATCCTTAGGGCCTTTTATGGCTAAACCTGTCAAGCACACTTCCCCATCAACTTTGAAAAGACACCNAAGTACTCCTGGAGGAATTATCTTCTCACTAGGGACAGTGAAATCACAGTTCATTTACCCACTGCCAACTGCTAGTTCATCTTAGCTGCTAAGAGTCTGGGAGTTCCATTATTGAGAGGGGGAAGAAAATAAACTTTTCTATATGTTCATCGGCCTGTGAGGGATCTAGTACACACTTCATAGAAAACAAGGATGTTGTCTTCTTTAGATAAGCCTAATTCTCACAAACATAGATATTCTCACAAACATAGATATTTTATGTTTAAAAAGTCAAAACACAGAAAGAAGCTATTAGCTACAACATGTTTATGTCTGAAGAATCTTTCATCCCAGTTGTAGACGCAGTGAACTGTATCTTTGGGAGACCTTGTGTAAAGTGCTGGTAACTAACCAGAAATGCTGGTTGCCAAGGGCCCGGGACTCTGCATTTTATCTTCACCTTCCCCCAAACCCAGTNTTTTGAATGTGGAAGTCAGTTCAATCCTAAANAAACACAAGCGATGTCTCTGCAAGCACATTGAGACTGGAAGATCTGATGTCATGGCTGTGACAGTATTTAAATTCAGCTGTCCTACTTCTGGTTGCTTGGTTTGAGAACTGTAATAAGTGTCCTGTACATATGGGAATGTGCTAGCACGGTGTGTTTTAAATCACTTAGGGAGCCGGTGTTGAAGGATGCTAAGGGACAATATTATTATGTACTGTGAAAGTGAAATCCTTCCAGCTGCTAACATTTTTTTTGATTTTTACGTGTGTGCTCAAAAAGTTTGCTACCGGTGTTTTGAACTAGGCACCNGTGACAGCTAGGCGTACCCAGTGCCTCTCTTCGGTGTGATTATTTACAAAGAACAAAGTGTCATCAGGCCACGGTGGCAATGCCTTCCTCTTTCTGAGTCCTAAGTTCCATGATGACATTCTATTAGGCAAAGAAAAAGAAAAAAAAATAAAATCTCAGTCTTCTCTGTTTGATATTACCAGCATGTTAAACTGTAGGCATGGAAGGACCTTGACATCTCTGTTAGTAAATAAACAGAGTGGTTACAATTGTTCTGACAAGGGGCTACGGAGGCTTGTGCTCTGGCAGGCTCCTTCTCTTTGCTCCTGCATTCTCTCCAATTTGACAGGCCGATTGCAGAGGCCAGTGAAAACATCCATGTCTCTTTCAGGTTGAGAGCATTTGCTTGGCATCTATGAGGATGACTTTCATGCTGGTGGGTGTCAAGTCACACAACAGTGAAAAGAGGCAGCCTTCCTGGGCTCAGCCATCACTTTGCTGTGAGAGCAGCTCTGACGAGCAAGTGGCCAATTAGAAGCTGAAGACATTTGACCATCCCTGGCAGCTTCTGTTTCTGACTGTGGTACTACTCATTAGACTAACACGGGCAGTAAGGAGAGGAAATGGAGACAGACTTCATGTGTTCTCAGGAGACAAGTGATCACTTCTGGAACTGGTGCCTGCAGGTTGTTTACCTTGAAAATCAGAAACCCATGACATTCCTTTCCCTACTCTGTTAACATACTTTTTACAAACACACATGCACACAAGCACACACACACACACACACACACACACACACACACACGAATCAGCACAGGAAAGACTAGAAGAGTCTCCCAGCTGAGCCAGTCCAAGTGGTTGACCTGCAAGATCATGAATCAATCTGACAGTTGTTGAAGGTACCAATGTCTGCATAGCTTTGCATGAGGCAAAGGCTAGTAGATTCATGGATGGTTTCTTCTAAATGCTGGCCTGGATACGAACCTGGTGAACTAAGGATGTGTATGTTTGTTGTCGTATCTTCTTCTCACAAGTGGGAGGTGTCAGGGAAACAAGTGGCACAGGGCAATGGCTGAAAGAGTTGGTTAACAAGTTATGTGGTCAATCACCTAACAGAAAGCCCCAAGTCCTGTGTGTGTGTGTGTGTGGTCACCTGCTAGGCTGACTTCTCACTGACTCTTCTAGGATGATTCAGCTGCTATGGTACATTTCTGTACCATGTANTGTTCAATCCCCTAGTGAGCTAGCCAGGACTTTGTCCATTTTGTCTGGGTAGGCTTCCACAGAAAACAGAGAAGAGATACAAAATTTCTTGAGGCCTAGGTTTAAGGTGACCCACCATTTTTTTGTCTACATTCTACAGGCCAAAGTAGATTACTAGGTAGGTATAAATTCAAGGGAACAAGAGTAAATCTGCTTCTTGAGAGGAAGAGGTAGAAATTCAGCCCCAGAGGAAATGAATTCAGGGTAAAGGAATATGTCATTCTTGTAATTTATTGTAAGACATTAAAAAATAACTTATTGTAATGTTTCTGTGGATTGTTTTAAACTTGGACAATTCTTAATTATGTTTTATTTACCTTTTACAAGTTTAGATCTGCTATGCATCTTATCTCCAAGAACTGGGGTCAATTTTACCCAGATCTCATTTGTAATTTATTGTATAAAGCCACATAATTATAGAGAAAAATTAGAAATTGCAAAAAAAGAGAACCAAATTATACATTTTTCTGTTTTACATGTGTGTATGTACCACAGCTGAGCTCAGGTTTGGACAGACTATACCCAATGCCCAATCATCACTGTAGACAAAGGCTNCTAGTTTTTCATGGAGTACAGAAAGCCATAAGTACGAGAGCAAGAGTCCAAAGAAGTAGATCCCTCCATCTCTTCCCTGGAAGCCAGCTTTGTAGTGGATGGAGATCTGTGGCCTAATGTCTGTCACTTTTAAATTCATCTCCTGAAACCCTGTTCCACAGAATGATGGGATTAATCAGCAATGGATTTGGTGGTGGTTAGACTGAAGGGCAGAGCTCTCACGAATGAGACTAATGCCATGTAACAGAGGTCTCTGGAAGCTGCCTGGGCCTCTCACAGTTTGAAGATAGCACCTGAGAGAAGATGCTGTCTCTGAGGCACACCATGCTCACTAGGCATTACATCACTGGCGCTTTGACCTTGNACCTTTGAACTCACAGAATTGTGAGAAATAAATTCATGGTGTTGATCAGATCCCCAGGTTATCAGGCTNCACGGTAAATAGCCCAAACCGACTGAGATGTATGGATAAACTCACTTAGTTTATACAGTTGGCCTAGGAAGCGGCAAAGTATTAATGGATGCTAGATTTAAGTAGAGTTTGTAGTACCATTCATGGTGGTTCCCAAATTGATGAATTAGCTATACTCTTTCTATTTGGGAAAAGGGGGCATAGGAGGAAGTATAGTGTTCTATTTTTCTTCCTTTTGTCAACTTGATATAGCCTAGAGTCATCTGAAGGGTCACAGACAGTGGCTATGTTTGTGAGGAGCTGTCTTGATTGGTGATTGGCATGGGAGGGTGTAGCCCACTGTGGGACGCACCATTACTTAGGCAGGTGGGCCTGGGCCGTATAAGAAAGGCAACAAGCTGTGTTTGTCNATGGGTTTTGCTTTGAGTTCCTGCTCAATTTTCTGCCTTGACTTTCTTAAATAGTGGTATAAGACATGAAAGTGTAAACCAAATAAACTATTTCTTCCCCAAATTGCTCCTGGTCAGAGTGTTTTACTACAGCAACAAAGGGAAACTCAGACAAGTAGGGAAGAATGGTCAGTGGCCTCTCTTCTGAAACAGTATTGAGTGTATGTTTCCTGTGGGCTTGCTCCAGGGAGCTATGTCCCTTTGTCCTTACAGTGGTCATCCCAAATGCCTCCTGGTAAAGAAGCTGGGAGCTGCACTCGGGCTGTATTTATCTTTATTTTACTTCATTAATTTTTTTCCTAGGAACTAGATGGCACAGATTCTGCTTCATGCTAGCATTTACAGATTTAGGCTCATGCATCAGTTCAGATGTTATCTCTAAGGCATAATCCCTGAGATCAGGGAGCATGATGTGCCATTATCCAGCAGCAATTATTTGCTCAAGCGTTTACGATTGTTTTCTCAGAAGGTGGCCTCTTTCTCTCTGAAGGAAACGACAAAATTGTTGATGAGATTTCAGTTCAGGGGCTGGGAGGAAACTTGAAGTCTAACTCTTCTTCACTGGCAGATACATTTTTAAGCTGAGCCTCAAATCAGAGATTTCCCCCGAGCTGGATTCTGACGCTTTGTTTAACAAAGCAAATGATGGGTCCAAATTATTCATTACCATATTCATAAGTAATCTATTTAGTAAGACAGTATGGAGATAATAATAAAAACAAATATTGAATGAAGCTCTTACCATGTCACCNTTTTCTGCACCTCCAGTTTGTCAGCTCATTGTTAGTCTGAAATAAATGGTTCGAAATTAATGGGCATATACTCTTCTGTGAAGTGAGAAACTAAGCAAGGTGGAATACGTTGTTAGGTTCCTAGTTAAGCTTTCTGGATGTGTGAAAATGATGCATAAAGAAAAAATGTTTAAATTCACTTTAAATGAACTTTGAATGTCCAAAATTTATTGTGTTTAGTTGTCTTGCTTAAACACCAAAGTCATTTGTATCAAAATAAAAGTAGTTTGTTAATAATATTGGTTGGTGTGATCTTTTCTTTTCTTTCTTTGTGGTGTCTCAGATAGTCTGGGCTGCCTTCAGACTTGCTACTTAGCCAAGGCTAGTATTGGATTCCAGATACTAATGCCTACACACTCCCCATTCTTGGGGGATACAGTCATGCGCTAGTTAGGGTACATTGCTTCTTTGTACTAATTAGTCTAATCTACACTATCCTCATTTCATTTCCATTCTTTGTTTTGTATCTTTCTTATCCTACTTATTTATTTATTTAATTTGTTGGTATTCCTACTAGCTTATGAAAGTGCATTTGGCATGAAGGCAGGTCGTAAGTGATCATCTGACTGCAGAAGGGACTAAGGCATGCACAGCTGTCGCAGCTGCCTCAGAAGAACAGCAAACCCGCCTATCTCTGCATCATGATCACAAAACCTTTCAGCAGGATGTGAGTTCTTGGTATTGAGAAGTCAATGCAGGGAAGGACCATTTCCCTGCCTTTATTTATCCATCTTAGAATCCTCTCAGAAACAGCTGAACTTATTTCTCTGTGGTAGGGCACCAATAGAAGCACTCAATTCACCCGTTCCTTGTGTTTTTCTTTGTGTGAAGTAGCAAGAGGAAAGATATGCTAACATGTCATTATGAGAGAGGGCAGAGGCTTTACTGCCCTCAGAGGCATTTGATAAACACCCAAGAAAAGACAGCCAGGGCACTCATTTGGGAAGAAAAGTCGGAGGAAATATTTAGATTTGTTGGAAAGGAGAGAGACGGAGAGAGATAGAGATACACACATATACACACACACACACACACATATACAGAGAGAGAGAGAGAGAGAGAGAGAGAGAGAGAGAGAGAGAGAGAGAGAGAGAGAGGAGATTAGGGCCCAAATTATTTCTTTTTGATTATAAAGGGAAAAATAGAGGCAACTTTACAATGATGCTCTTGGGAGGGTCACTTGCAATGTCTTTTTGCAGAAAAATTCTTATCTAAATTTTACAGGGCCCTCAAACCGGGGATCTGCCCTTCTTAGCAGCAGTGTTTGAATTATCCATGCCCTTTTCAAAAAGGAAGTCAGATTTGAGTTGGTTTTAATGAACAGGTTCTGCCAACCAATCAACAAGTTGTGAATTTAAGACTTGTAGCACTGATGCAGAGGACATCAATTTTAAAGTTCTTTTTTTCCTCTCATTTTACTGTTATTGTTTTTAATTAAATACTCATGCAATATATTCTGATCACACTTTTCTCTCCCTCATCTCTTCTCCACTCATCCAACTTNACATCTTCTTCTTTCTTTCTTTTTTTTTCAAGACAGGGTTTCTCTGTGTGGTCCTGGTTGTCCTGGAACTCACTCTGTAGACCAGGCTGGCCTAGAACTCACAGAGATCCCCCTGCCTCTGCCTCTCAAGTGAGTTCTGAGGTGTGCCCCTACTGCCCAGTCCTATGTCTTCTTTTTCTCTCTCATTAGAAAACAAAGAGGTAATTAAAAACCCAAAGAAAACAGAAAAACAAACAAATAAAAATCATAGAAACAGCAAGAATCAAACACATTCACACACACTATAAAAACACATAAAATAAACACACCATAAAAACACAAAATCTGAGGGGCTGGAGAGGTGGCTCAGAGGTTAAGAGCACTGACTGTTCTTCCAGAGGTCCTGAGTTCAATTCCCAGCAACCACATGGTGGCTCACAACCATCTGTAATGAGATCTGGTGCCCTCTTCTGTATACATAATAAATAAATCTTTAAAAAAAAACCACAAAATCTGAAGCCATAGTATACAACAAAAGACCAGTAAGATAAAACATGTCTAAACAAAGCAATGTGAAACAAAACACAAACAAACAAATCTACAAAAACACCAATGGGTTTATTTTGTGTTGGCCATCTACTGCTGGGCATGAGGCCTACCCTTCAGTGTGGTTTGTATACCCAATGAGACTCTGTTGGAGAAACTAAAATTTTTTCTTTTACAAGCAGTTGTCAATTGGAGATAACTTCTTGGTTAGGGATGGAAGCTCATGTCTACTTTACTATCTCAGCTTTGGGACCCTATCTGGCTTGTAAACTTTTGCTCACAGTGTAAAGAAACATCTATAGTTTCCATTTCTAATCTTGGGGTTTATTTTGTAATTTTTGTATTAAGAAACTTTTTTTTTTAGTTCATTTTATATACCAACCACAGATCCTCCTCTTTTCCCTCCTCCTGCCACTCCCAGCCTTTCCTCCCTAACTCACTCCCCATTCCCTTCCCTGAAAAGGTAAGGCCTCCCATGGGAGTCAGCAGAGCCTGGTACATTCAGTTGAGGCAAGTCCAAGCCCCTCCCCCTGCATCAAGGCTGTGCAAGGTGTCCCACCTTATTTAGTGGGCTCCAGAAAGCCAGCTCATGTACCAGGGATGGCCCTACTGCCAGAGGGCCCCTTAAGCAGATCGAGTTATACAACTGTCTGTCNCACTTACGAAAAGTCCAGTCCCATGGAGGCTTCACAGGTGTTGGTCTAAAGTTCATGAATTCCCCCTAACTTGGTTTAGTTCTGGAAGAGATATCATGATCGAGGGAGACATCATGGGGATAGGGAGAAATTGGGTGCTAGGGAAGTTCCCAGGAATCCGAAAGAATGACCCCAGCTTAGATTACTAGCAATAGTGGAGAGGGTGCCTGAACTGGCTTACCCCAGTACTCAGATTGGGGAATACCCTAACTGTCATCATGGAGCCTTCATCCAGTAACTGATGGAAGCAGATACAGAGATCCACAGCCAAGTACCAGGCTGAGCTTCAGGAGTCCAGTCGAAGAATGAGAAGAGGGATTCTATGAGCAAGAGCCATCAAGATCATGATGGGGAAACTTACAGATACAACTGAACCAAACTAATCTTGGGTTTTAACCTACCCTTCTTGATAGTGGCTTCTTTCCTTCAGAGACACAAGCTCACTCCATGTGTTTAAAGAGCCCTTTGCTCATCAGTTTCAGTAAGAAGTGGAAATGATAGAGAAGGGAGGCGGGAAGGTGGGAGAATAAAATATAACCACAAAGAGCTCACTGCTGGGAACTAGCCAGCAGCCCACCACACTACCCGCATCTGGCACTCCTTCATACCCACAAAACAATACTACTTTCAGCTAAAGAATGAAAATCTCACTTTTAAAAGCAATTCTATAAATTCACTACAAATAAACAAGAGCAATTGTCTGTCTGCCAATTACCATCAGAAAGCGTCCATTTGGTATTGAAAGCACTTGTTTAGGTCATTTTGTTTTCTTCCTATGGCTGGTATAAAAAGTTGGACACATTAAACCTGCATTGTGTTTCGGAACTTGCAAAAAATGCTTGTCTTTACAGCACTCTATTTCAATTCTCCTGATTGTTCAGCATAATTAAAATAAAGCCTTCAAACACAAACAGCTTGTCAAACACTTCTGGAAGTTTCTCCTGACTCAGGCCTTCAGTGGGAAGAACACATTGTAAACATTACAGACACTCTTCATTTAATGGAATATCTGCTGTAAGGAAGTTAGGCTTAAAGAAACTTTAAATAAATCCAGTGGTGCACTTCTTGACTCTGTATTTCCATTTATAAACTGCATAGGAAATATATGAAATAGGAGTGATCATGATGAGTGCAGTGACAGTGATGTTGGTGATGAAAATGATGACAATATCATATGCTTTCCAGTTATCAAGTATTGTCAACTCTATATGAGTTCCACTTTTGTAGATGTTAAGTTCTTACTGCATATACAGAAATACTTGCATTTCCACGCTGATTTTTTTTCCAGTGTCATTATTTCCTGAACAATAAAGTTTAACAACTGTTTGCATAGCTTTTACCTTTTCCTATAAGCAACCTGAAGATTATTTAAAGCACATGGGTGCAGCACTAGAACATTTCACGGAAAGTACTAGAGAACCTGTGGAGTTTGGCATCCACAGGGGTCCCAGAGCCAACTCCCTGTGAATCTTGAGGTTAACTGTGTGTTGTGACTTGGCACTTTATACCAAGAGTCTATTTCTGTAGCCAATTCTGCTGATGACTAAGTTATTTACTATGCTGTGTAATGCATACCCTCAACANTTTGTGGTATAAAGCAATCATTTATTATGTTTGTGTGTTCCGTATTTTGAAAGGGCACAGGAAAGATGGCTCACTTCTGTTTTGTGGCATCTGGGATCTCAAAAAGGCTTAAAAGCTGAGAATTCTCTCTGGGAGTTAATGGCAATTTTCAATCGAGAGCTTAACTAGATCAATATTTTAGTCTGTTGTGCTTGATATTAAAATGCTTTAGACCTGACAATTTATAAACAGCAATGTAAGGTGAATCTTAAAAGGTCTTATTAATAAAAAACCTGGACCCAGATAGTGGGGTGAATGTTGAAAGATCAGAGAAACAGAACAAGCCATAGCCAATCTCACCTTACCAACTCCTCAGCCTCCTGAGTGTGGGTTTCTATTTCCACGAATCCTCAGGATGAAAGCCTCTGAGACCTCACCCCTGAGGGTCTCAGTTGAACTGCTCAAAATCCTCTAGTCCCCGGTCCTCATGCCTTATATACCTTTCTGCTTCCTGCCATCACTTCCTGGGATTTAAGGCTTGTGTCATTCCCAAGCAAAGACGTGAGATCTCAAATGCTGGGATTAAAGGTGTGTGCCACTGGGCCTGGCTCTGCTCCCAATGTGGCCTTGAACTCACAGAGATCCAGATGGATCTCTGCCTCCTGAGTGATAGGATTAAAGGCGTGTGTACTACCACTGTCTGGCCTCTATGTCTAATCTAGTAGCTGGCTCTGTCCTCTGATCCCCAGATAAGTTTTATGTGTTAAAGCNCAAGTAAAATATCAGCACACAGCAAAATTATATTATTCTCAGTTATGGAGGCTGGGAAGTCTAGAGTCAAGGACAAGGAGACTTATTGTCTTATGAGAATTTGTTCGGTGGCTCATAGAAACCACCTATTGCTGTGCCCTCTCTTGATGGAAAGGGAAAAACATATCAACCAGAGCTTTTTTTTATAAGGGTGATAATCCCATTCACTAAGATTGACTTCAGCCAGGCAGGTGTGGTGGCTCACACTTTTAATTCCAGGATTCAGGCAGGCAGAAGTAGGTGGGTCTCTGTGAGTTTGAGGCCAATCTGGTTTACACATTAAGTTCTGGTACAGCTGGGATTACACAGTGAGACTCTGTCTTTAAAAAAGAAGTTCTTTACTTTATAGCCTAGGTATGTATGATTCAAAGACCCAACTTTTTATTAGTAATATACTGGAGAGAAGATTTCTTTTTTAAAAAAATAGTTTATTTATTTTATATTATATGCATTGGTATTTTGCCTGCATGCATGTCCATGGGAAGGTATCAGAGACCCTGGAACTGAAGTTACAGACAGCTATGAGCTACCATGTGAGTGCTGGGAATTGAACCCTGGGTCCTCTGGAAGGGCAGCCAGTGATCTTAACCACTGAGCCATCTCTCCAGCCCCTAGAGAAGATTTCAAGGATGAAACTTGGAAGTACATGTGTACAGGGCCTCTCTGAGTGGCTTTCTTCAAAAGATNAAAGTTTCAGAAGTGTTAAGAGGCAGAGAGGAGTACTATCATCTTTTGTGATGTAGCCTTTAGACAGTGAGCCACATCACTTCTGTATTCTTTGTGTTGCAGAACTTATAAAAGTTTATTCATAGGAAGTAGAATAGATGCCACCTTTTGCTAGAGAAAGGTCACCCTCACACTGAACACAGATAATATGGGATGCATTCTACCCATCTTTTAAAAACAATATTTTACAGAAAGACATGATTTTTTGTTAAATGATGTACATAAAACATGTTATTTAGATTTTACAACAGTGATTTCATCTCTAATTCATGCATGAGAAACCTAAAGATAGAAATAGTAAATAAATTGCCTGAAAAAAAATCATAAGTTGAAAAGTCATCGTTAGAATTCAGGACCTTATATCCCAAATACAATATGCCCACTTATTTTGAATATGAATATCTTTTTTATTTTTAAAAATTCTCAAGTAAGGTTTGTGGTAATAACGAGGTATGTATCAGAAATTAAAATGTACTCAGAAAATACTTCACAGAAAGATACAGTGAAAAATAAAAAGGAGTAAGAGTCAGCCTCATTAGTCTTGAAACTAGAATCCATGAATAAGGAGATCTGTGTTTGTATCCTCGACTATGGTTGTCAGATCGCAACTGCAGCTCTAGTAGGCGGTCCTGCCATTGACTGACCATTTTCTGTCCTAGTAGTCTATGAGTAACTTCTGTTACCAGCATCACTGACTGCTGGCATTTGAATCACTTGCTCATCTGTATTCCTGACTGTGTCCCACATACACACTCTGAGAGACATTGTGATTTGGTCTACTAGTCAATATCTAGTCTCCAAGGATGTCTTTACTGGGTCAGCCTTTTCGAGTCATAACCCACTCCTGTTGTAGTCAGTGTTTCAGACCATGTGACAAAACTGTGCCCATCGATTTGAAAGGACAAATCCTAAGCTACTTTGCTCACATGTGGGGCTTACAGTCAAAACATCAATAATTATTCAATACTGAAATTTTAACTATAGTGAAGCTTTTCTAGAGCATGTTCATCTCTAAGGAAGCAAAAAGTAACAAATGTATTTTCTAGTTATTTTTATCATGAACTTTTAGCTAGTAGTCTTCACTAAAGTTCTTTTATAGAATTGTACTAATCAGAATTCTGAACAAGAACAGAATCAGTAATATAAATATGCACAAACAGACATAGACCCACAGATACACACAGATACAGACACAGACACAGACACAGATACACACAGACACACACAGACACACACAGACACACACACACACACATACACACACACACACAAAGCTAGCATATGTTTACATGATAGGAGGGTGGATAGTCTAGCAACTTCATCTGCACACCAGAGAGGCATAGAACCCACTGGTTGCTCAGCCCAAGAAGTTATCAACCTCAGCAATCCCACTCTGATACTGGAGGCCTCTATAGGTCTCAGGATTGATGGTGCTGAGTTTACATTGCAAGAGAAGAAGCTGGAGACCTACAACTGGGCAATAAATAAGACTTTTGAGTNCTCAACCCCAACTGTAATGTCTGTATCACATCCCTCTCCTCAAGGCTCAGGGATCTATGAGGAAGAGGGGCCAGGAAGATAGTAATAGCCAGAGGTGGTGGATTAGTTCAAGGACACAGCATTTCCCAGATGTAACAGGGCAGCTGCATGTGTGAACTCACAGTGATTAGGATGACATATGCAAGGCTAGTGCAAACTCAGGGCAGACAAAACCCAGCATAGAGGAGAGGAGGTGGCCACAAAGCCCTGCTACTATCTGAGGCACTATTGCCATTGATTGCTCCTGGGACATGGAAAGTCAGCTTGCTTTAATGGTGTGATGTCTCATAGACTGGCCACACTCCAAGGCAGGCCTCACATGCAGGAGTAATTCCTCAACACAGACTGGACTCTGTGGGCTGAGGAAGAGAGAGGACACTGATTGTCTAAGTAGATGGGAGAGGATCTGGGAGTAGTTGGGAGTGGGAGATGAATAAGGTCGAAACACAATGAAAAACTCACATAATGAATAAAAATATTATTCAAAATGAAAGTGAAGAGTCTCGAGTCTAATACTTAATGGGCGTCAGCAACAGTAGTCGGTGGACTAATCAAAGAAGAAGGGAGCTTGAGAGCTAGCTAGCCTTCTTCTCTTCCATGTGTGCTCCCAGCGTGATGGCTGGTGCTACCACACTGAGAGCAGGTCCCAGATACTGTTATGTACATCAATTTTCTCTGGAGAAGCCCTCACAGACACACCCATCCTAATGCCTCACTAATTCTAGGAATCTCTCAACCCAGTCAAGTTGACACTCATGGCCAGTCACCACAAACAGCCTCATTTTTTCTTTCCTTTTATTAAAAATAGATTTTTTCCATGTAATATATCCTGATCATGGTTTTCCCTCCCTCTACTCCTCCCAAGCCCTCCCCACATCCAGATCTGTCCCATTTCTTTCTCTCATTAGAAAAAAAATAGGCCTCAAAGGGATAATAATTACATGAAATAAAGTAAATCAAAACACAAACTCTCACACCAGAATAGGACAAAACAAACAGGTAGAAGGGGAAAAAAAGCCCAAGAAAAGGAACAAGAAACAGAGACACAGAGGTCCACTTGTTTGCACACTCGAGAATCCCATAAAAATAAAAAACTGGAAGAAATAATACACACCCAAAGACTCGAGAATCCCATAAAAATAAAAAACTGGAAGAAATAATACACACCCAAAGGACCTGTAGGGTAAAGAGAGAGAAAAAATACATACATAAAATTAAAAATAAAAATAAAAAATGAGATAAAATTGAAAGAAAAGGAAAAGGAAAAATGCCTTGATATGCAAGTAGTTGTCAATTGGAGATAGCTTCTGGGTTAGGGATAGGAGCATATGTCTACTTTTTCTTTAAGCTCTAGGATCCATCTGGTCAGACCTGTGCAGGCCTTGTGCACGGTGCTTCAGTCTCTGTGAGTTCCTATGGGTGTCAATCCTGTTGATCTTGGTCTTTTTTTTTTTCTTTCTGTGTCCT
>LZPO01066642.1:6949-26884 GCA_001675575.1 Neotoma lepida
TTGGTTTTTTGAGACAGGGTTTCTCTGTAGCTTTGGTGCCTTTCCTGGAACTCACTCGGTAGCCCAGGCTGGCCTCAAACTCACATAGATCCGCCTGCCTCTGCCTGCCGAGTGCCGGGATTAAAGGCATGTGCCATCACCGCCCGGCTTTTTTACTCTCATAGTTCAATGATTAGAACCTTTCATTCTTGTTGCTGAGAACTTTCTCTGCAAAACAGTGCCTTGGTGTCAAAGGAATCAGTCTTTATTTGCAGTGGAGACTGAGTAAAAATCTGCAGATACACTGGGTCAGTGTGGCAAACTCATTTGCGAGTGAATGGAGACAACAGTCACTACTCTAATGTGCATCTTGATTCTGAAAAAGCAGCTAATAAGCCATAAGTTTAGCTGGGCATTCTTGAATGAGACAGTTGAGTACCCTATGCATGTCTAGCTGTATAGAAAAAACGAATGTACGATGGAGAGCTGCAAAAACCTGCATAAATGTGAAAGCAAAGGGAAACTATATGTTCAATATACATGTATAAATGTATGGAACTTTCAAAACATAAAAATATTTAAAATTCAAAAACAAAATGTAGAAACTTGAGAAGGAGTTAGAACTTTGCACAGTTGTCACACTGTGTGCAAAGGTTGATCAGCAGAAGATGCTAGCTGATGGATTCTGGATGTTGGTGTGCAATGTGCCCAAACCATTAANTGACTACTCAAGTAAGTGTTCACAGGGAAAACCTTGTGAGGGAAGCTTAAAATGGCAACCATGATGGNAATCAAAACCAATGGTGATGATGGCAAACAACTAAGAAAACCTAAGAATTCATAGACTGTATGAATTTCTAGATCAAAGAGTAGAAAAAGATAAACAACATTGAAAATTTAAAATATAAATCAAAATCCAGAGTAGCTGCAACATGTTCAGTTTTTCACTAAGTATATCAAGAAAAGAAAAAGCCATATCTTTATATCTAATGCATGATAAGTGTTAGCAATGATTGTTAGAATAGCTAGTTCTAGGTGCAAAATAAGATAACAAAATGTGAGTGAGTAGGAAATGTAATCACATTTAAGTTAGAAGGATAAATCCATGCAAAGAATTGAGTAAAGAGTTAAACATCTGTAACAACNGTTTAAAATTCTGAGAACATAAAGACATACTAAATTTCATTTAGGATATGAAAAGTTGAATGTAGCTGAATTTAATACATGGAGAATGCCTTGGCAAGGCTGAAGCACAAGGCCAAATTGAGCTAAAGGCTTCAGAATGAGTGTAGGTTATGAGATAATCAGTGTGGAGATGAAAAACACCAATTTACAAATACAAAAGTTTAATTCTGGGATAGGAATGAAATTCACCCAGAAATTTTAAAGTTGATTAAGATTTTTAAACTTGATTTTGTGAGACCCAAGCCCAAGTCAGAGAGGTCAAGTAGAATACGAGATCTAAAAGTTNGAAAATTCCACCAGCCCAAGTCAGCACAAACAAGTTCTAAAGTAGCCAAAATCCATGATATCTTGTAAGCCCATGATATCTTGTAAGCACTTCTGGTCTCGAGGTTTAACCACAAAGTGTTCCAGTATATCAGCCCACCAATAGAAACCTGGGACAGCTCCCTACATCCCTTACCTCATGCCGAGTTAGGCAAGGAGCTTGCTAAGATCCCAGCAACATGAACCTGATAACCAATCAGCAGCTGTTATACCCTATGTTCACCCTAGTAACCCTGTTTGTGATTTTTAAAAGATNCCTGCCTGTAAACCCCCACCGGGAACTGCTAGGAGTGCACACGGACGAGTTCCCGGCCGGCTTGAATTGTGTGCCTGCAATAAACTTTGCTGTTGCATTCTGGACATCTCTGATCATTGGTGGTGTCTCTGAGTGTCAGAATTTGGGCACAACATTGGGGGCTCATCCGGGATCCCTGGGGACCCCACCAAGACTCCCGAGAGTCTGGAGGTTCATTGGCATCCACCCGTAAGAGTGCTCATCCTTGTCTGAGTCTTTGTCTTGTTATTTTCATTTTGAGTTGGTTGATTGGACTGCTTTCATACTTTGCAGGCTCTCGCTGGGGCAGACGTGTCCAGGCAGCAATCCTGGAGGGAAAGAGAAACGTCTCGATCCCCAGTTTGGGCAAGGGACCCCCTGGTCCCGAGCCACGTGAGGCGCCTTCAGAGGTAACCATCTGGTTTTACCAGTCTCCTCCGGGGAGTGATCAGGACCCTCTACTGATCATCAGGCGACCCCTTAGGTGCTTCTTTGGGTATCTTCCCCCATCAAAAGAGGAAGAGCCAGTTTGTATGTGGTCCCAGGAGACTGTCAAAGTCTTTGTGTGTTTTGTTGTAGTTCTTGTTGGTTCACTCTCTCTTTTCCTTGGCTTCCATCTACTTTCCTTTTCTTCAACTATGGGGAATACCCCATCCTCACTCCTAGGACTAACTCTTGCACACTGGCAGGACGTCCAGGACACTGCCAGCAGCAACAGTGTGATCATCAAAAAGCGAAGATGGGTCACCTTCTGCTCAGCCGAGTGGCTGACTTTCAATGTTGGGTGGCCGGAGGGTGGGACCTTTGATGCTACAACCATACATCGTGGAGGAGATCATCTTTTGTCTCTGTTCTAGCCACTCTGACCAAATCCCCTACATTGTCACCTAGAGGGGACTGATAGATAGGGAGGGTGGCCCCTCCCTTGGGTCAAATCCTTCCTGCCCCCATCACAGGTTCCAGAGACTCGGATCCTGGCAGCCAAATCCAGGAGCTGCCCGGCTGATGAGAAAACAAAGAAAAGGCAACCTGCTGTGTTACAGGGGGGAACCCCTGAAGCAGAACTCTTTCTACCCCCCCCCACAGCTCCGGAAGAACCAGCACCTGCACCCCAATCATCAGGGGCCAAGGGAGGCCTGCCCAGTCCACCTGCAGCAGGCAGGGAGGGATCCCCCACCCAGATACCATGGTGGTGCTCCCCCTTAGACCTGCTGGCCCTTCTGACAACTTGGGGAATCAACCCTTTCATTACTAGCCTTTTGCCACCAGTGATCTATATAATTGGAAGGCCCAAAATGCTTCTTTCTCTAAAGACCCCCAAGAATTGATTAACCTCTTAGAGACTTGTTTGACTGTCTTGGGCACAGGGATTTTTAGCACTGAGTATGCTCCCCCTGGAGAATAAATGGTACACAGTTCTTGTTTTAAAAGATGATTTCTTTAGTCTTCTACTTGCCCCATGCAGCCAAGAGCACTTTGCTTTTGAGTGGCGTGATCTGGAAATCGGGGTGAGTGGACAATTGACCTGGACCAGGCTGCCACAGGGGTTTAAAAACTCCCCCACCATATTTGATGAAGCCCTTCACAAGGACCTGAGTGAGTATTGTGTCCAGCATCCTCATATCTCCCTCCTGCAATATGTAGACGATATACTGGTGGCTGCCAAGTCTAAGGAGGAATGCCTTAGTGGAACAAAGGACCTCCTAGAGACTCTGGGGACATTAGGCTACCAGGCCTCAGCCAAAAAGGCTCAGATCTGCAGAAAGCAAGTAACCTATCTTGGATATGTGCTGGAGGGAGGGCAACAAGTCAGGGAATTCCTGGAATCTGCAGGATTCTGCAGGCTCTGGATTCCAGAGTATACTGAAATCGCCCATCCCCTCTATGAGGCCACAAAAGAGCAGACCTTGACCTGGAGCCTAGAGAGGCAGACTGCTTTCTACACCACCATTAAGCAAAAGCTGCTAGAAGCCCCAGCCTTGGGGCTCCCTGATGTTAACAAGCCTTTTCTCCTCTTTGTGGATGAAAAAAGAGGAATTAGCCAAAGGGGTCCTGACTTAGAATATCAGGCCATGGAGGAGGCCAGTGGCCTATTTGTCAAAGAAACTAGATCCCGTAGGGGCCAGGTGGCCCCCATGCCTGTGCATTATTGTGGCTGTGGCTCTGCTTGTCAAAGATACTGACTAACTCTGGGACAAAACCTTGTGGTAGCCACCCCCCATGCACTGGAATCAGTCCTGAAGCAACCCCTGATGGATGGATGAGCAATGTCAGGGTGACTCATTATCAGGACTTACTTTTGAACCCTGCCAGAATAACGTTCCAGGTACCGACTGCCCTAAATCCAGCTACCCTGCTGCCAGACCCAGACCTGGAGGCCCCCCTTCACAACTGTGCAGGAATCCTAGCCCAAGTGCACTGTGTCTGATTCGACCTCTGTGATGTACCACTGACTGATGCAGAAGAGACCTGGTTCATGGACCGGAGCAGTTTTATACCAGACGGACACAGGAACGCTGGGGCTGTGGTGACAACAGTGGATGTGGTGGTTTGGGCGGAAGCTCTGCCCTCTGGCACCTCAGCGCAGAAAGCTGAGCTGATAGCATTGACAAAGGCCTTGTGCCTGGGCAAAGACAAAAAGGTCAACATCTACACAGACAGCAGATACACCTTTGCTACCCTACATATCCACAGGGCAATATACATGGAGAGGGGGCTGCTAACCGCTGAAGGAATGACTATCAAAAATAAACAGGAGATACTAGAACTGTTGCGAGCGCTTTGGCTCCCCAAGAAACTAGCAGTCATGCATTGCCCAGGCCACCAGAGAGGGACGGATGCCATCTCAAAGGGAAACAATTTGGCAAATCAAACAGCGAAGGAGGTAGCTTTGACTGAGACTGCAGTAGCTCTACCAATTCTGGCAGACCCCGGACCCGTGGCCTCCCTCTTCAGCCACACTATTGATTCAGGTGAAGAAGCCTGGGCAACTCAACTGAAAGGAGTGTATAAAAAGAAAAGCTGGTGGCAGCTTCTGACAGGGGAAGTGCTCTTCTTGAGACTGCTTGGGAAACGTATGCCCCAGAGAATCCATCAGGCCTCCCATTTGGGAACACGGAAACTCAAAGGGCTGATTTCTGAGTCGCCATTAAAAATCCAGCAGGCCAGTCGCCTCATTGACCAAATTGTGACTGAGTGCAAAGCATGTCAGCTAGTGAATGCATACAAAGCAAAAGGGGCAAAAGGCACCCACCTAAGAGGCACCCTCCCAGGTTTGGCTTTCCGCACATGATTGGGTCAGTCCTGCCTTGATCTCTCAGCCTCACAGCTTCCAGCCTGGAGACTGAGTCCTGATCCATAGACATCAGCGTCGGACCCTCGAGCCCAGGTGGAAGAGACCATTCCTGGTCATCCTCACCACTCCCACTGCACTCAAAGTGGACGGGATTGCCTGATGGATCCACCACTCCCACGTGCGACCTGTTCCTGACCTGATGGCTGAAAGGCAGTGGGCTCCGAGACTGACCCGATCAACCCCTTGAAGCTTAGACTCCAGCGCCATGGTCCCAACCCTACTACTGTGTCTGATGATGATCCCACAAGCAGCTAGCAGAACTGCTAGAAACCCCCACCAGCCCCAGCAGGTGACCTGGGTAGTGATTAAAGCTGGGAATGGANAGATCCTTAACTGCACCANCCTAGAGACCACCCCTGGGGTCTGGTGGCCTGAGCTCTACTTCGACCTTTGTGACCTGGCCAGAGGCTCTTGGGACATTGGGGACTGGACCCCTGCCCACGAAGGGCGATCGGAATGTGATGGAAACCGCAGTTGTACCTTCCCTTTGGTGAGAGACCCGAAAAGTCCTGGATGTTCACATGTGTTGAAAAGGGCTGCGCTCCAGGACACTTCCTTCTATGTGTGCCCTGGGAACAATAGGACAGAGGAGGTAACGAAGTGTGGGGGTGTGAATGACTATTACTGTGCCAAGTGGGGGTGTGAGCAGACCAGGACAGGTCACTGGATACAACAACGAGGTAACCTCAAAGGTCAACGGGTCCATCAGACCCACCTTGTGACCAACCCCCTGTATGGCTGCTGTTCCAAATACAGGTATAACCCAGTCCAGGTAACTATTACTGAGGCCAGGAGGAAGGCCATCAACTGGGATGTGGAGGAGTATGTGGGGCCTTCGGATGTACCAAAGTGGGCACGACCCAGGGTTGCTCTTCTCAGTAAGAAGAACTGTGCGGCCCTCTCAGGAACCCCAGATAGTGGGACCTATACATCCTGGTATCCATCCCCAGGTCATGGTGCCCTCAACACAGCCAACCCCAGGACTGGCTATCTATCTCGCCACCCCTGCCTATCCCACCAGCAGAAAAGCCCAAGCCCTTTTCAGGCCTCACAGACTGCCTGAGGATGAGGGACTTGCCCTGTCAGCAGTGCAAATGGCATTTTTAGCTTTGAATTATTCCCAGCCAGATCTCACCACCTCCTGCTGGATGCGTTTTCATAGGCGGCCCCCTTTCTCTAAGGCAGTGGGGGTAAAAGGACAATTTTGGACAGAGAGTAATCCCTCTGAATGTAGATGGGGTAACCCAGCTATAGAGGACCCCACGGGGCTCTCTTTCACCCTAGTTGTCATGAATATGACCTGTGTCATACTGGAGGGGGGGGGCCCAGATGAACCCTGGGATGAGTGCCATGAGGTAAACGCCACTTCACTCTAGCTAAGACCTAAGGATGCGGGAGTGTATTGGCTCTGTTGCCAGACTGGACTGTCCCCTTGCATTTCTACTGAACTCTTGGTGCTGTGGAATGATTCTTGTGCCTTGGTATTGATGCTTCCCCACGTGCTCTACCACAACAATGAGGAAATGGTGGCCTGATCAAGCCTCCGGTCAAAAAGGGAACCAATGGCAGCCCTGGCAGTGACCACACTCCTTAGGCTGGGGGCCACTGGGGCTGGGTTGGGGGCCACCTCTCTGGTATTACAGCAACATAAGTACCACGAGTTAAGATACTTGATGGACATAAACCTAGATAAACTAGAAACCTCTGTCAGGTTCCTCCAAAAATCTCTTGACTCACTAGCACAACTGGCCTTACAAAATCGAAGCAGATTAGAACTGTTGCCCTTACAACAAGGGGGGTTATGTAAGGCACTAGGAGAGGAGTGTTGCTGCTATATCAACCATTCGGGGGTGGTCACAAAAAAATCTAAATGAGATCCGTAAGGGTATAGAAGACACACAGAAAGATCAGGAAAACCCCTGGTACCAACGACTGTTTGAATGGTCCCCCTGGTTGACCACCCTAATCTCCAGTTTACTGGGGCCAGCCATAACCCTCATCATTCTGCTTATCTTTGGACCATGCATTCTTAATAAACTAGTACAATTTATAAAGCAGAGACTTGGGACCATCCAGCTTATGGTCTAGAGGAGCTACACCCCTGTGATCGCTATCTAGCAGGCTATCAATGAAAGGTACACTTCCCTGGAGAGAAGTGTTCAGGATTCTTATGAGATGCTAATTAGGGATTAGGGATCCATGATTGACTCCCTCAGGAACAGAGAAGGGGTGTGTGTGTGAGACCTGAGCCCAAGTCAGAGAGGCCAAGTAGAATACGAGATCTAAAAGTTGGAAAATTCCACCAGCCCAAGTCAGCACAAACAAGTTTTAAAATAGCCAAAATCCATGATATCTTGTAAGCACGTCTGGTCTCGAGGTCTAACCACAAAACGTTCCAGTACATCAGCCCACCAATAGAAACATAGGACAACTCCCCACAACCTTTACCTCATGCCGAGTTAGGCAAGGAGCTTGCTAAGACCCCAGCAACATGAACCTAATAACCAATCAGCAGCCGTTATACCCCATGTTCATCCTAGTAACCCTGTTTGTGATTTTTGCCTTTAAAAGATGCCTGTGAACCCCCACTGGGAACTCCTCCCAGCCTCGCTGCTACAAGTGCATGCTGACAAGTTCCCAGCCTGCAATAAACTTTGCTGGTGCATTCTGGACATCTCTGGTCATTGGTGGTGTCTCTGAGGGTCAGAATTTGGGCACAAGAAATTTAACTGTCAGAGTATGGAGGAGAATGGAAACTGGGATACTCAGGCCACAGCATAAATGAAGTTATATAGTAAACCAATTAGAATTAATTTTAGGCATATTTTGAATGAATTTCAGTGTATACATATTCAATGGGACTGATTTATTGCTGTTGGGCTCTTTACTACGATGCTTAACCCAGTAAGGCTGTCACTGGAGAATATTCTTTTAGTAGCTGATACTACTCTGTTCTATTTGTATGCCATGTTTTCATTTCTCAAGATTATTTCTAGAGATATCTATATTGTTTCCATAACTTGTCACTTAAGCACAGAGCCACATAACTACAAATATACATGAGAAATGCAAATATACAAGAGTCCACTGCTTAAGAGTTTTGTTTTTGGTTTAGGTGTGCAGAAAGTTGTTCACTATGATTAATCACAAGGGAAATGCAAGCTCACAGCACAAGGAGATACTTGCTAACAGTGAAGTGTTTGATATCATGTAAAAAAACCTGATGGAGATGTCCTTCTGTATGCTGTGAATATGTGTTGCTCTGATTGGTTGATAAATAAAGCTGTTTGGTCAATGGTGAGGCAGAATAAGGTTAGGCAGAATATTCTAACTAGAGAGAGAGGAGAAGAAGGCAGAGCTGAGCAGACTCTGCTAGCTGTCAGAAGAAGAAGCAAGATGTAAAGGTACTGGAAGGCCACAAGCCATGTGGCAAAGTATAGATTTATAGAAATGGATTAATTTAAGACGTAAGAGCTAGCTAATGAGAAGCCTGAACCATTAGGCAATAATTTTGTAAATAATATAAGCCTCTGTATGTTTATTTGGGACCAAGCAGTTGCGGGATGCATGGGTGGGAGAGATTTGTCCCGACCGCTGGGCCCAGGCAGGAATGGAGAGACTTCCAACTACAAAAACTTATTATAAAGAGATAGCAAAAGTCGGGGATGGTTTAGACAAACCAGAAATCTTGTATATTATTGGTGGGAACATAAAACGATGAAGTCAGTATGGAAAAAGAGATCCTTAAAACTTAAGGACAGAAGTATCAAATGCTTCAGCAATCCAATTTTCTGAATAGAGGGTCCAAAAATTGAAATCAGGTCACTGTCTCTGCAAGTCTCCTTTAACTAGACTTTACATATTATTTCTATCTCTACCCTGAATCCAACGGTCCTCCTCTACCTATTCTGCAGTTCAAAAGAAGAGGGTAGGCACAGAGGGAGACTGAACAAGACACTAACAGCTGAATCCTGAAGACATTGATGTCCAGAGCCCAGCCTGGGTAGGACATGCTCCTTACTAGGTCTTGGTCCTGCCTACTCTGTTTTGTACTTGATGACTCATAACTTTCTTCCCTTTGCCCTGCTCCCTGAAGCCTATACCCACCTCAGTGTCAAAGAAGAACTCCACCCTTGTGACTGAGTTCCTCTTTGAAGGTTTCTCCAGCTTTTATTGGCAGCACAGACTTATCTTTTTTATTGTTTTCCTGATGTTGTACCTTCTGACTCTGTCTGGCAATGTGATCATTGTAACTATTATTCGTCTGGACCGTCATCTCCATACACCCATGTACTTTTTTTTTTAAGCGCTCTCTCAATCTCTGAAACTTTCTGTACTCTTGCCATCATTCCTCGTATGCTCTCTGGCCTCCTTTATTCTTACTAGGCAATAGATAACCAAGTCTGTGTGAGCCAGCTCTTCTTTTATCTAACTTTTGGCATCGACAACTATTTTCTTCTCATAGCAATGGGTTATGACAGCTATGTGGCCAACCGCAATCTCCTAAGGTATTCAATATCATCATGTGTAGGATGATCTACACTGTTACCATTTCTCTACTGAACCCTGTGGTATAAAGTTTGAGAAANAAGACAGCCAAAGATTCTCTATAAAAGGCCATGGGTCTTAGGCCTCTTTCCTCTTAATAGGACATTTTTGAAGACATTTGCTTTGATGATATAAGTATAAATTTATTTTTCTGTTATTTCAATAATGTTTTTATATATAAAGTTTTTTTATATATATATTTGTTTGAAGCAATTGATAAAACAGGAGCTTCCTTCTGGGGTAGTAATGCTTATCTGGGTCCTACTCTAAACATACATGGAAGTATGTGCTATAAAAATTTGTTCACCTGTGCTACTCACAGCTCCATGCCTTTTATGTGTGACTGCACACATCTTAACAATGTTTTTGGTTATTTACACAAATGAAGGAAGAGTCAAAGTCTATCAGGGTCGTAAAAGACATGAACAAATGATTTTGAACACATTTTTGACAAAGCTTCTTTGGTGAAGTTAAAGTTCTCAGGTTGTAGCCTTTGTCATAAGTAAGTGAGGAGACAGGAACATATACAGCTTTCTGTCAAAACACTTCTGCATTCTGTTTTTGCAGTTTGCTAATACTGCATTATAATCAGAGTGACTTTAAAACCCTGGGGCATATCTTCTAAGAAGATGGAATGCTCCAATTGACCTAGGAATAGTGAGGACACACATGGTCAGAAAAGATGTCAGTTACAATGAGAGGTGTGCTGTCCACAGTCCTGAGATTCATAACTGAGAACATACAGTGAAATGGAGGCCATGTCAAAAGTTGAACATGATGTGATAAGTTGTTTTCTGTAGTGGTTTTTGTGCTTCCATGATGTTTCCTTGATGAGTGGTGAAGTCTACACTTCTATCTGAAGATTTGGAGTTAGGAGCTTCCAATGAGAGAGAACATATGTCTGTCTTCCTAGACCCAGGTTAGCTCATTTAATATTATCTTTTCTAATTTCATCCAGTTACTTGCAATTTGTAATTTGACTTTTCTTTATAGATGAAGACTATTTTATAATATACATGCACCACACTTTCATTATCCATTCATTAGTTGGAGGATGTGTATGTTGTTTCCATGTCTTAGCTAGTATAAATAGAACACCAATGTGGAGCCCAATCCCAGGAGATACATCTACAAAACATCTTCCACATCTAAGGCTCAGGCAATATTTCAGGAGAGGGTACAGAAAGATTGTAAGGGCCAAAGGTTTAGAGAGTTTGCTGTGAGACTGTGTCTCCTAGTAATATCAGCAGCCACACACCTAAATCTCACCAAAATGAACCTAAACATGAGCAATAAAAGGACAACAAATAAAGACATGCCAAAGTGGGTGGGGGAAAGCCTATGAGGCCTCACTCCTACATAAAGAACTACAGACAATTAAGGAATCCTGAGAGCTGGAGAAATAGTATTACCCAGGGAAGAGCACACCAATCGGTTATCCAATATCAAATGGTCAGCCCTAAAAACATATATACAAGTAACATTATACAGGCTGAACAGGTTATATTTAGGAACACACATACACACACACACACACACACACACACACACACACACACACACACATTTATGTGGCAACAATTAACCAAAAACTAGGCCACAAATTTGAAAGAGATCATGGAGCAGAATATTGGAAGTTTGCAGACAGGAAAGGAAGGAAAAAAGATAATTGAATTATATAATAATTTAAAAAATAAAAGAAAAAAGTTTAACATGTTTTTCTCTTATTTTCAACACAGGAGTAAAGTGGGATGGAGGTTGAAAGAAGCCCAGTAAAAGTAGAGTTCCCTTTAAGGGTGAGCCTCAACTCTAGAAAAAACATAGATGTTACAAATGTAAGCACTTTAACTACATCTTAGATAATACTTATCAATGAACAGAGGTCTCAAATGTCACTAAAATATAGATTGTTCCCCAAAATGTTTTGGTTAATTTTTTGAAGTTTTTTGGCTCTTCGCTTTAAACCAGCATTCATTCAATACAGCATTTAATGTCTATTCTGTCAAGGAATCAAGGAATGTGAGAATGGATGTTCTGACACGAGGAAGAAGCCCATCTCTCACTGTTGTACTCTGTACTGGTCATATATACTGGGTAACAAACATACCCAGAGATTGAAACAGTTTGTGTGATATCTAGAATGTGTCTGTTCCTGTGGCATGATTCTGTAGAGGTAATGCATCCCTTGTGAGGTGCTGGGGATTGAGTAAGTCTATGCAAATAAACAAGTCTTTTAATTCAAATAAACAGATGTCACTTTGCAAAAATAAAATGACACATGGAGTTTGGTCTGGAATGAAGATAACTTTGCTTTCATATCTGGATTTGTAGAATTAGTGGTGGTTTCACTTCTGTGACATTGGTCAAAAAACAATTCAAATTGTTTGCCTCACAGTTCTGGTGAGCTCAATCCAAAGCTGTTGAGTGTAAGTCTGATGGTGAATGTAACACCATCTCTTTTCTGAAGTCAACTTTTGGATATTGATGTACATCCCCAGCTTGTACCAATCAAGGCTAACATATGCATTTCTCCAAGTGATGGGAGAACACTGGGCTGAGGCTTTCATTGAGTCTCCTTCAGAATAATTCTGGCAAAGGAACCCAGCCTCTAGGTTTATACTTTGTTTATACTCAGGATAAGCTGCCTCCAGTGGTTTTCTATTTCAGGATATTTTGCTTCTGTGGTGATTATGAAGAACTATCCTAGGTCCAGAGTACTCATTCTTGAAATAGCCTCGGGTTTTTGACTGCCTAACTTTTCAGTTTCTTTTCTTTCTCATCCCTTCTTCTTTCTCTCTGACAGAGGTGTGTTAGCAGGGAGCACCCAGCAATGAGCTTGATGCACTCAAATCTATGTCTCAGTTCATTTCCCAGCATTATTAAACTGTATGATTTTAGGATTCCATTTCTAGTACAGTGAGTGACATAATAAATTTGCTCAAATTTTTAGCAATGATACATTGTAGTGAAACTTAAAAAAAAATGATCCCATCATATTTATTGAGCTAAATTCACTGTGACTCAATTTAGTTGTCAAGCAATTTTATATTTTCTGCAGTCTCGTGTCTCTACCCTCCAGTAAGACATCTTCAACCCTAATAGCACTGTGCTGAAAGTAAGCAATAATAATATATGTATATTTCATACACATGCATGCTGTGTATGTCTCTNTGTGTGTGTGTGAACTAGATAGTGTCCCTGGACACATCAACAGAGTATAGCTTTAGAGTGGGAATGCTGTGGCAGTTGATAAAGCACCAGATGGGAAGATGAACTTGGTAAGTAACTGCCTAGAGCTAGGTCANTCTAAGACTGGAAGACAGCTCAGCTCTCTTGGTCATGCATTGACCTAGGCTCCTGGCTGCCTCTGCTATGCACATCAGGAAGCTTTACCTGTAGGTTCAAAAAAGGTGTTCCTCTTCTCTTCATTTCCTACTTGATAACAATTAGAAGTGATCACATCCTTTCTCGAAGGGCTCAATTCTTAAACATACTCACCAGGTGAATGACTTTTTTTGTTTCCATCCTGGATGCTGACTATGGACTTTTTCTTCCATTGGCCAAAAGAGGAGAGCTTGTGACTTGATTTACAGCTATTGGAAGCTCATATAAATTTGTGGTGGTCTGTTTTGGGAGAACCAATGTTGCATTACGGTCTTGGCCTGGAACAATTTGGTATAGATGAGAGGTGGCAGAGAAGGACAGATAAGTAAGTGTAATGGGGTGTAATTTTTATATGTCTGTAGAACATACTCGTTCTTCGACATAGATAGAAATATTTCATGCAATATCAACTCAAAACAACTCTTTTATAAGTGATACAATTTAGGGGACACAAAATATTCAAGTCATGTACCTGTATTCCAATATTCTTTCAGGAATAAAAATGAGTGGCTATGAAGGAAAAAGCAGAAATAAAGGATTGGATACAGATATGAAACAAACCTGGAGTTTAGATACACAGACAAGCTCACAAAAGACCTGAGTGCCCAGTGATGTAGCATGAAAAGAAATCCATCTGACCCTACATGGGGAATGACTCTTGAGCCTCTATGCTTGGATAATCACAACATGGAAGCATGGTGATGAAATAATAAGTGACACAAATTTAGGGATGAAAGAGACATTAAATATGACCTTGTCCTAGCTTCTCTTATCCAGAGAGAAATAGAATCTTAGTTATTGGTAAATCACATGTTTTAACTCCACAGATAGGAACAGCTTGAACTTCCTCTATACATATGCTCTGTACATGGATGAGTCCATGAATATAGATGAAGCAAATATGAATTATGATACTCAATATTCTACAAACTCTCAGGAGATGTGTGTCAAGCTGATCAAGGCTCAAATTTCTACTCACAGGAAGAAACTTGCAGTTTGCAGTGAGAAGTATTTGGCCTCAGATACAAGTCAGAGAACTTGTGCAGTAGCCCAGTGATTGATACACAGATGTATTGTAGGGGACACTGTGGAGGGACATGTCCTTAATGAAAGTGATCTGAAAGCTGAGTCCTGAATTATGTCCTGCAACAGTACCGGGAGCAAACCGTGAATCTCTTTTCCACTCAACATACCTATTTATGTGAACCCATGTGGAAGGCTGTTCCCTAAGGAGCTTGTCTTATGTCTCAGAAATGAAAAAGGGAAAAAAGAAAAAAAAGGATATTAATAACAGACTTCTTATGTAAATCTGAATTTAAAGGGGATAAAGGACAGAAGAAAGGACTAAAAGAAGGGAGGGAAAACAGAAAGGAAAGAGACAAAGGAAAATACACTTCAGGAATTTCTGTATTTGGGAATCAAAACGTTCCCTGGGGGAAAAACCAGAGTGGTAGTCTTATGAATAACAGTAAGTTCTTTTTCCAGATATCCTACTTCATGGCATTAGTCATTTTAGAGTATGGGTACTCTAAAAACCATCTCCCCACCAACTGCCTCGTGCTCACAACTATTTGTGCCTCTCTTCCTTAGCTCTTTCCTTGAGCTATCAGGTCACCTATCTTTACGATGGGGGCAGGAGGAGGTGATGGTAGAGCTCCACAGTCTTAGAAGTTCTGAAATATTTATAAATCTGTAATACAAAAAAAAATAAAACCCACCTACTTCTACATACAACCTCTTAGTTGATTTTGAGAAGAGCCAAGAGCAGGATGGGATTTCATTAAAAAATGAAATCCTGAGATCCATAGAGGTCCAGGAAGACAATCCCAGAAACTGGGTCTGAATTTGCATCATCAGTGTCTCCTCCTGTGTGGGTTACTCTTTCTAAATGATGGTTGATCAAGAGGCAGAAAGATAATTCCATTCATTCAGTGATAAAGATCTGTCATTGTCATGAAATAATGTAAATTGAAAAATAATCCCAAACTGTCTATTTCCAGATATGAGAATTCTTATTACTATGACTTGCTGTAATTTTCCAAGTTGTATAGAGAGACATGATACAAATTCAATAACTAAAATTGGTCCCCTTTTTTTTGNTTTTTTGAGACAGGGTTTCTCTGTGTAGCTTTGTGCTTTTCCTGGAACTCACTCTGTAGCCCAGGCTGGCCTCGAACTCACAGAGATCCACCTGCCTCTGCCTTCTGGGTGCTGGGATTAAAGGCATGCGCCACCACCGCCCGGCAAATTGGTCCATTTTTAATGGGTATTTCCCGAAGTTTGGAACTCATTCAGCAGCTGTTTTCTTTCACCACTTTGAAGATGTCCTTCCATGCATTTGTGTTTCCCATCCATAGTTTAAAACATTCAGTTATTGATAATTTTCTATTGCTGCATATCAAACTCAGTATCTTTTTTTTATTAAAACATTCAATGTACAACTGTAGGAGAGATAATATACAGATAGCTTGAACATAGATACAGGTACAAATTCTTATCCTAATAGTGAAATGTTTCACTAAAGCTTACTCAGTGACTGGGCAAAACCCAAACTTATTTTATGCTACTCACTAATAGGTGGATACTAGATATAAACCAAAGGACAATCACTCTGCAACCCACAGATACAGGGAGGCTACCTAGAAGGAAGGACCCTAGGATGACTGTAGCACAAACTCAGTATCTTAAAACAACATACCGTTTTGACTATCCTCCCTCTCTTCCGCTGGACTCCCAGAGCTTGGCCTGGTGTTTGGCTGTGGATCTCTGCATCTGCTTCCATCAGTTACTAAATGACAGCTCTATGATGACAGTTAGGGTATTCACCAATCTGTTTACAGGGGAAGGCCAGTTCAGGCACCCCCACCACTATTGCTAGTAGTCTTAGCTGCGGTCATCCTTGTGGATTATTTGGAATTTCCCTAGCACCAGGTTTCTCCCTAACCCCATAATGGCTCCCTCTATCAAGATGGCTCTTTCACTGCTCTCTACCTCTGTCCCTCTCCCAAGCTCAGCCATCCTGTTCCCTAATGTTCTCATCCCCCTATCCCCTCCCTTCTACCAACCCCCTGCCCCCAGTTTACCCAGGAGGTCTCATCTATTTCCCCTTCCCAGGATGATCCATGCATTCCTCTTAGGGTCCTCCTTGTTACCTAGCTTCTCTGGAGCTGTGGGTTGCAGTCTGGTTATCCTTTGCTTTACATCTAGTATCCACCTATGAGGGAGTACACACTGTGTTTGTCTTTCTGAGTCTGGGTTACCTCACTCGGGAGGTGAGGTATTTGCTAGTTCCATCCATTTGTCTGCAAATTTCATGATGTCATTGTTTTTTACTGCTGAGTAGTACACCATTGTGTGTATGTACCACATTTTCTTTATCCATTCTTTGGTTGAGGGGCATCTAGGTTGTTTNCAGGTTCTGGCTATTATGAATAATGCTGCTATGAACATAGTTTAGCACGTGTCCTTGTGGTATGATTGAGCATCCCTTGGGTATATGCCCAAGAATGGTATCATTGGGTCTTGAGGTAGATTGATTCCCAATTTTCTGAGTAACCGCCATACTGATTTCCAAAGTGGCTGTACATGTTTGCACTCATACCAATAGTGGAGAGGTGTTCCCCTTGTTCCACATCCTATCCAACATAAGCTGTCTTCAGTGTTTTAGATCTTAGCCATTCGGACAGGTGTGAGATGTCAGAGTCATTTAGATTGGCATTTTTCTGATGAGTAAGGATGTTNAGCAATTCCTTAAATGTCTTTCAGCCATTTGAGATTCTTCTGTTGAGAATTCTCTGTTTACTTCTGTAGCCCATTTTTTAATTGGATTGTTTGGTATTTTGATGTCTAGTTTCTTGAGTTCTTTATATATTTTGGAGATCAGCTCTCTGTCTGATGTGGGGTTTATGAAGATTTTTTTCCCATTCTGTAGGCTGTCGTTTTGTCTTCTTTACTGTGTCCTTTGCCTTACAGAAGCTTCTCAGTTTCAGGAGGTCCCATTTATTAATTTATTAATTGTTGCTCTTAGTGTCTGTGCTATTGGTGTTATATTTAGGAAGTGGTCTCCTGTGCCAATGCGTTCAAGGCTACTTCATACTTTCTCTTCTATCAGGTTCAGTGTAGCTGGATTTATATTGATGTCTTTGATCCATTTGGACTTTAGTTTTGTGCATGGTGACAGATATGGATCTATTTGCAATCTTCTACATGTTGATATCCAGTTATGTCAGCCACATTTGTTGAAGATGCTTTCTTTTTTCCATTGTACAGTTTTGGCTTCTTTTTCAAAAATCAGGTGTTTGTAGGTGTGTGGATTAATGTCAGGATCTTCAATGTAAATCTATTGGTCCACATGTTCATTTTTATGCCAATAGCAAGTTGTTTTTATTACTATAGATCTATTAGTAGAGCTTTAAGTCAGAGATGGTGATGTCTCCAGAAGTTCCTTTATTGTACAGGATTGTTTTAGCTATTCTGGGTTTTTTGTTTTTCTGTATGAAGTTGAATATTGTTCTTTTGAGGTCTGTGAAGAATTGTGTTGGGATTTTGATGGGGATCGCATTGAATCTGTAGATTGTTTTTGGTAAGATTGCCATTTTTATTATGATGGTCCAACCTATCCATAAGCATGGGAGATCTTTCCATTTTATGATATCTTCTTCAATTTCTTTCTTCAAAGACTTAAGGTTCTTGTCATATAGGTCATTCACTTGTGTGGTTAGAGTTACTCCAAGGAATTTTATATTATTTATGGCTATTGTGAAGAGTGATGTTTCTCTGATTTCTTTCTCAGCCTGTTTATCATTCGTATATAGGAGGGCTTCTGATTTTTTTGAGTTAATCTTGTATCCTGCCTCATTACTGAAGGAGTTTATCAGCTGTAGGAGTTCCCTGATAGAATTTTTGGAATCACTTATGTATATTATCATATCATCTGCAAATAGCAAAAGTTTGACTTTTTCCTTTTGTTGTTTTATTGCTCCAGTTAGAACTTCGAGTACTATATTGAATAGATATAGGGAGAGTGGACACCTTTGTCTTGTTCTTGATTTTAGTGGAATCACTTAAATTCTCTCCATTTAATTTGATGTTGGCTGTTGGCTTGCTGTAAATTGCCTTTATTATGTTTAGGTATGTTCCTTATGCTTCTAATCTCTCTAAGATCTTTATCATGAAAAGGTGTTGGATTTTGTCAAAGGCTTTTTCAGCATCTAGTGAGATGATCATGTGGATTTTTTTTTCTTTCAGTTTGTTTATATGGTAGATTACATTGACAGATTTTCATATGTTGAACCATCCTTGCATCTCTGGGTTGAAGTCAACTTGATCATGGTGGATGATATTTTTGATGTGTTCTTGGATTTGGTTTGCCAGTATTTTACTGAGTATTTTTGCAACAATGTTCACGAGAGAGATTGGTCTGTAATTCTCTTTCATTGTTGTATCTTTTTTTTTTTATCAGGGTAACTCCTGTCTCTTATACACATCTAGATGTGTATAAGAGACAGGTGTTGAACCATCCTTGCATCTCTGGGTTGAAGTCAACTTGATCATGGTGGATGATATTTTTGATGTGTTCTTGGATTTGGTTTGCCAGTATTTTACTGAGTATTTTTGCANCAATGTTCACGAGAGAGATTGGTCTGTAATTCTCTTTCATTGTTGTATCTTTTTTTTTTTTTTGTATCAGGGTGACTGTAGCCACATAAAAAGAGTTTGGCAATGTTCTTTCTGTTTCTATTGTGTGGAACAATTTAGGAGTGTTAGTATTAGCTCTTCTTTGAAATTCTGATAGAATTCTGCATTGAAACCATCTGGCCCTGGGCTGTTTTTGGTTGGGAGACTTTTAATGACTGCTTCTATTTCCTTAGGGGTTATAGGTCTATTTAAATTGTTTATCTGGTCTTCATTTAATTTTGGTATGTGGTACCTATCCAGAAAATTGTCCGTTTCTTTTAGATTTTCCAATTTTGTGGACTATAGGTATTTGAAGTATGACATGATGATTCTTTGGATTTCCTCAGTGTCTATTGTTATGTCCCACTTTTCATTTCTGATTTTGTTAATTTGGATATTCTTTCTCTGTCTTTTAATTAGTTTGAGTAAGGATTCGTCTATCTTGTTGATTTTCTCAAAGAATCAACTCTTTGTTTAATTTATTCTTTGTATTGTTCTCTTTGTTTCTATTTTATTGATTTCAACCCTGAGTTTGATTATTTCCTGGTGTCTATTCCTCCTGGGTGAGTTTGCTTCTTTTTGTTCTAGAGATTTCAGATGTGCTGTTAAGTCACTAGTGTGAGGTTTCTCCAACTTCTTTATTTAGACATTTAATGCTATGAACTTTCCTCTTAGTTTTCCTTTCATAGTGTCCCATAATTTTGAGTATGTTGTACCTCCATTTTCTTTGAATTCTAGGAAGTCTTAAATTTCTTTCTTATTTCTTCCTTGACCCAGTGGTGATTCAGTTGAGCTTTATTCAGTTTCCATGAGTTTGTAGGCTTTCTGTAATTTGTGTTGTTGTTGAATTCTAAGTTTAAGCCATGGTGATTTGATAAGATACAGGGGGTTATACCAATTTTTTTTGTATATGTTGAGATTTGCCTTGTGACTGAGTATGTGGTCAATTTTAGAGAAGGTTCCATGAGGTGCTGAGAAGAAGGCATATTCTTTTGTGTTTGTGTGGAATGTTCTATAGATGTCTGTTAAGCCCATTTGAGTCATAACATCTGTTAGTTCCTGTAGACGAAAGTTTGTCCGGTTTCCCCGCCCAGCTCCCACGGCCNGCTTAGACCCAAATAAACACACAGAGGCTTATATCATTTTTAAACTATGGCCCTGGCAGGCTTCTCGCTAGCTAGCTCTTACATCTTAAATTAACCCATTTTAT
>LZPO01066642.1:29914-42774 GCA_001675575.1 Neotoma lepida
GGGGTGGTGGAAAGGCCTATCTGCAGAAACCTTGCCTGCTGGCTGGTTAATGGGGCTGTGACGGGTAGGGGTGGGGGGACACAGGGTATGGCTTGGGGACTAGGGCCTAGAGACTCAGCTGTCCAGCTGGGAAAACAATTACTCACCTCTTGGTCCAATCTGCACCGGTGGTGTCTGTGTCCCAGGGAGCTGCTGAGGTCGTAGGGGATGGGTGCCTTTGGGCGCTGGAGTGGGACTTGTAGATTATAGGATCTGATGGGGGTGATGGTGGGAAAGTCTGCCTGCAGGAGCCTACTGGTCAGCTAATAAGGCTGTGATGGGTGGGGGTGGGGGGACATGAGGTATGGCCCGGGGCCTAGGGCCTAGAGATTGAGCCGTCCAACTGGGAGAAAAGTCACTCACTTCTTGGTCCAATAGTGCTGGGGTGTCTGTGTCTCAGAGAGCCACTGATGTCATGGGGGATAGGTGGGTTTTGGGGCTAGAGTGGGACTTGTATATTACAGGGTTCAATGTTGGGAGTGGTGGTGGGAAGGCCTGCCTGTAGGAGCCTTGCCTGCTGGCTGGCTAGTGGGGCTGCAATGGGTGGGGGTGGGGGGACACAGGGTGTGCCTTGGGGCCAAGGTCCTGGAGACTGGGCTGTCCACCTGAGAGAACAGTTACTCACCTCTAGGTCCAATCGGTGCTGGAGGTATCTGTTGGGCACCTTCATTTTGGGTCTTCTGCTCAAAGTCTCATGAACCTGCAGAGTATTTACACAGGTGTGGCCATTGCTGCAGAGTGCTATGCACTTCCAAACTCTGTTGAGAGAATTTAGTTCCTTGTGATTAGGGGACTGAAGTTGCTTTTCTTTCTGATTGCCAATTGTCAATGTTATGTTTATAGAGGTGTTTTGCACATAGTCCTCTCACTGGTACCCTTGAAACACATCACCTTACTACTTCAAAGCCAAAAAAATGTGGCTTTAACTACACATACCATTGTATACAATGTATACAATAGACAGATCTCTATGTAATGCATTTTAGCATGAAAGTGACATCCTATCATCTCTGCTATATTATATTAGGAATTGCCAAGTCCAGTCTGTCTACAGTATAAGGAAGGGCTTTATACACAGTTGAGACTCATTGTGGTTCATCTTTGGGAGAATTTGCAACACATGGAGTCATCTTAAAGTTGTATCTTCTCAAGTCCACAGAGTAATTTTTATTGGTCTGTCCCTACTGTGTGCTTTGCCTTCTACTTGACTTTAGTTCTTTATTCCTTTCTGTGGATCCATCTGTACAGTTCTATTGCATTCTGAACACTCTATCAGGAGTCTAAATTTTTTCCTGATAAGGGCCAAATGATAAATAAGGNTTTAGCCCATAATTTCTGTTGCATTAAATTTAACAAAGATAACCCAAAATGGCTGTAGATAATATATGAATTAAAGTATGTGGTAGTCATTGAAAATCAACTTAATTGTGTGGTTAATACAATTAAAGTATCACATACTTTTTATTTCAAAATAATCTTTCATTTTATTTATTTTTAATTGAATAAAATTCTGAAGTCTTTTACATCTTGTAGCCTGTATAAAAACAGATGGTGGTCACATCAGCTGGCAGGCCATAGTTGCTTACCCCTGCTTTATATGAATAAATTATAAAGACAAATTGAAGCTCTAGATTACATTATCTTCCTGTAGTAGGATTTTATTGTACTCCCTGGCAGGTGGTAGTAGGGACAAGATCCTATTTGTCTAACTAGGGACTAAGGTAATTTGGATCTAGTTTCAATCTTTGTGAGGGTTAATTTATTTCTACTCACTCTTTCCTGTATAAGNGCATATGGAGGTTGCAGATGCTGTGTTCAGTTTCTAGGTTCTTTTGACCAAAGACTACAAACAACAAATGACAGTTCCTCAAAGAGACCACAGAGAGTTGAATGTCAGACTAACACATTTATTTACATCCTTTCTTTCTTTCTAAATTCTTCACTCCTAAAGAATATATTAATACCTATATCACTTAGTCAATATAGTAGTGTCTTAGATGTGTAGTAGAACTGATGGTATAAAGAAATGATGTTCTCTTCTCCTTCTGTTCCCCAGATCCAATACTCTAGTCTCATCCCAAAGATCATTCAGAACAATCTTGACAGTCTTCCCTGCCCCCCTGTTTCCACCTTCTGTGGATTTCTCAGATCTTCCCTTCCTAATCTCCCTCCTCATACTGATTGCTTTGTTCTGGCTCCCAACTGCAGCAGGCATCCAAAGGCCACTCTTGCCAAGGAAGCAGGTAGGCTGAAAGAGGATCCACATGTCTTCTCCTGTTCCTCCAGATCCAGTTACCAAGTCTCATCCCAGATCTGTAGCAGAAAATCTACTGCAGTCTTCCTTTCCTCTCTGACTTCATCCTGTGCAACCACAAATACCTTCTCCTCTAACCTTTCTTTTCCCAACTCATACCATTATCCAGGCACCAATACCAGCAACCTATGAACCGCCAGCTGAGCAGACCAGGGAAATAGGTCCATAGAAAATTTACTAACAGGCAGCATAGAGCTCTAACACTCTCCTAAAGTCCAGGGAGGAAGCAGAAACTAAGGAACAAAACATTCATCCAATAGGCACAAAACCAGATATCATCACCCAGACCTATCATTATCCCAATGCCAAACTCCTAGATGTTGGTATAAAAATGTAATCAATAACAGCCAATACATGATATTGTCACTGAAGCCTAGCAACCCTACTACAGAAGGCACTGAATATTCCAACATAGCTGTAGCCCAAGAAAAAGACTTCAAAACAGTCTGTCTGAAGATTATAGAGGCCCTTAAAGAGGAAATGAATTAGTCCTTTACATAAATCCAGGAAAATACACACAGTGAAAGGAAATGAACACAACTGCTCAAGACATGAAGAAAGAAGTAGAATCGATGATGAAAACTAAACTTAGAGAATCCTAGAAATGAGAAAATTTAGGAATTAGAACAAGAACTACAGAGTCAAGCTTCACCAATAGAATTGAAGAGATGGAAGAAAAAATCTCAGGCATTGAAGATATGATAGAAAAAATGGATACATTGGTCAAATAAAGTGGTAAATTAAAAATTTCATAACACAGACCATCCAGAAAACCTGGGACACTGAAAAAACCAAAATCTAAGAATAAATGCAATAGAGGAAGTAGATGAAACACAGTTCAAAGGACCAGAAAATATTTTTGTCAAAATCATAGAAGAAAAATTTCCTAACATAAAGAAGGAGATGGCTATAAAGGTACAAGAAGCATATGCAACAAATAGGTTGGACCAGAAAAGTCCCCTCGGCACGTAATAATCAAAACACTAAACCCACAGAGCAATACTATAGCCTTTAATATTATTATATTAAATATTATTTTAAATATTACTATATTAAAAGCTACAAGGGAAAATGACAAAGTAACATATAAAGGCAGAGCTATTAGAATTGTTTGAGTTCTCAATGTAACTCTAAAGCTAGAAGATCCTGGACAGATGTGCTGCAGACTCTTAAGAGACCACAGATGCCAGCCTAGACTACTATACTCAGGAGAACTTTCAGTTAGCAGAGAAGGGGAAAATAATATATTCCATGATAAAATCATATTTAAGCAATATTNGTCTACAAATTCAGCCCCATAGAGGGTTCTAGAAGAAAAGTTCCAACCTAAGAAGGTTATCTACAACAACAAAAACCACAGGGAATAAATAATCCAGACCAGCATAATCAAAAGAAGGGAAACACACACACACCACCACCACCACCACCACCACCACCAACAACAACAACAACAACAATACCAACAACAAAATATCAAGAATCAACAATCATTGGTCATTGGTATTTCTCAACATTCAGTGGACTCAATTCTTCAATAAAAAGACACAGAGTAAAAGAATAGATGTGAAAAACAGGACCATCCTTTACTGTATTCAAGAAAACACATTAACATGAAGTATGGACATTACCTCAGGGTAAAGGATTGGGAAAAGCTAATTCAATCTGAAGGACCTAAGAAATAAGCTGGTGTAGCCATTTCAATGTCTGACAAAACAGATTTCAAACTAAAACAATTCAGAAAAGATTGGGGAGAACACTACATACTCATCAAAGGAAAAATCTACCAGGAAGACATTTCAATACTTAACATCTATACCCAAAACACAAGGACATCCATGTTTGTAAAAGAAACAATACTAAAACTTATATCACATAATGACTCTCACACATTGACAATGGGAGACTTCAATACCCTACTCTTACCAGTAGACAGGTCATCTAGACAAAATCTAAAAAGAGAAATTCTAGAGCCAATAGATGTTATAACCAAATGGATCTAACATATTTACAGAACATTTCACTCATATACAAAAGAATACACATTCTTCTCTGTACCTTATGGAACTTTCTCCAAACAACAACAACAAAGGCCAGGACCACATGGTTTTAGTGCAGAATTTCTACCAGACATTCAAAGAAGTGTTAAAGCCAATACTCCTCTAATTTTTCCACAGAGTATAAACAGAAGAAACATTGCCCAATTCATGCTCTAAGGCTACAGTTACCCTGATAGTTAAACCACACAAAGACCCAAGAAAGAAAGAAAATTACAGACCAATTTCCCCTATGAACATAGATGCAAAAATACTCAGTAAAATACTTGCAAACAGAATCCAAGAACACATCAAAAGATCATTCACTATGAGCAAGCAGTCTTCATCACAGAGATGCAGAGGTTGTTCAATATATGAAAAATCAATAAATGTAATCCACTATATGAGCAAACTGAAATTAAAAAAAAAACATGATCATTTCACTAGATACAGAAAAGGCCTTTAACAAAATCCAATACCCCTACATGGTAAAAGTCCTAGAGAGATTAATGATATATGGGACATACCTAAACATAATAAAGGCAGTTTACAGCAAGCCCATAGCCAACACCAAATTAAAGGGAGAGAAACTTAAAGCATTTCAACTAAAATCAGGAACAAAGCAAGGTGTCCACTCTCTCCATACCTATTCAATATAGAACTTGAAGACTTAGCTAGAGCAGTAGGGCAACTGAAAGAGATCAAGGGGACACAACTTGGAAAGGAAGAAGTCAAGTATCTTTATTTGAAGATGATATGATTGTATACATAAATGACCCTAAAAATTCCACCTGGGAACTCCTACAGCTGGTAAACACTTTCAGAAAATAGCTGGATACAAAATGAACACATAAAACCTAGTAGCTTTTCTATATATAAATGACAGAGAAAGAAATTCAGGAAACAATAATTTTCACAATAGCCTCAAATAATATAAAATATCTTGTATGACAATAACATCATGTCTTTGAAAAAGAAATTGATTAAGATATCAGAAGATGGAAAGATCTCCCATGTTTATGGATTGGTAGGATTAACATAGTAAAAACGGTCACCTTACCAAAAGCAATCTACAGATTTAATACAATCCCCATCAATATTCCAACATTATTCTTGATAGATCTTGAAGAAATGATTCTCAATTTCATATGAAAACAAAAAACTCAGTATATTGAAAACAATCCTGAAAAAAAAGAGAACTACAGGAGATCTCAATATTTCTGATCTCAAGTTGTACTACAGAGCTATAGTAATAAAAACAGCATAGTATTGGCATAAAAACAGACATGTTGACCGATTGAATCAAATTGAAGATCTAGACATAAACCCATACACCTATAGATACCTGCTTTATCACAAAGAAGACAGAAATACACACTGGAAAAAAGACAACACCTTCAACAAATGGTCAAACTGGTTGACTGCTGTAGAAGAATCCAAATAGATCAGCCTGCATAAAACTCAGGTCCAAGTGGATCAAAGCCCTCCACATAAAACAAGACACACTAAACTTGACAGATAAGGAAGTGGGAAATAGCCGTGAACACATTGGCACAGAAGACGACTTTCTGAACAGAACACTGTTAATTCAGTCACTAAGATCAACAATCAATAAATTGGACCTTACTGAAAAGCTTCTGTAAGACAAAGGACACTGGTCTTTTGGACCTAGTGGCAGAATGGGAAAAGTGTTTTATGAACTCCATATCCAATAGAAGACTAATATCTAAAATACACAAAGAACTCAAGAAACTTGATATATATATANAAAAACCACTTAAAAATTGTATACAGATCTAAACAGAAATTCTCAATAGAGGAAACTCAAATGGCTGAGAAACACTTAAATGAAATGTTCAACCTCCTTAGCCATCAGGGAAATGCAAATGAATACTACATTGAGAGTCCATCTTACACATGTCAGAATGGCTAAGGTCAATAACACAAGTTACAGCTCATGCTGTTGAGGATGTGGAAAAAGGGAACANTCCTCCATTGTTGGTGGGAGTGTAAACTTGCACAGCCACTCTGGTAATCAGTGCGGCTGTTCCTCAGAAAGATGGGAATTGATCTACCTCAAGATCTATCTATACCACTCTTAGACATATACCCAAAGGATACTTCATCCTACCAAAGGACACTTGCTTAACCATATTCATTTCTGCTCATCGGCTCATTCAAATAGCCAGAAACTGGAAACAGCCTAGATGTTCCTCAACAGAAGAATGGATAAAGAAAATGTGGTACTTGGGGATGGAGAGATGGCTCAGTGGTTAAGAAAATGTGGTACATTTCCACAATGAAGTATTATTTGGCCATTAAAAAAATGAAATCATAAAATTTACAGGTACGTGGATGGAACTAGAAAAAAATTATCCTGAGTGAGGTAACCCAGACTCAGAAAGACAGATATAGTATTGTTGGGGAATATTATTTTAAGATGTGTTACTTTTGTTTATGTTGCATTTGTTTAACTCTGTGAAGCTGTGATACTTTGCCTGTCTAAAACACCTGATGGTGTAATAAAGAACTGAATGGCCAATAGCAGGGAAGGAGAAAGGACAGGCAGGACTGGCAGGCAGAGAGTATATAAAGAACGAGAAATTCAGGAGCTAGAGAGAAAAAGAAGTAGTCAGAGAAGGAGGAGGACTCCAGGGCCAGCCACCCAGCCAGCCATGGAGAAAGAGTAAGATTTACAGAAGTAAGAAAAGGTAAAAGCCCAGAGGCAAAAGGTAGAAGGGTTAGTTTAAAGTTAAGAAAAGCAAGCAAGAAATAAGCCAAGCTAAGGCTGGGCGTTCATAAGAATAAGCCTCCATTTGTGGTTTATTTGGGAGCTGGGCAACGGGCCTCCCAAAAGAGCAAAAGCAAACAACATATTATGTATTCCCTTATATGTGGATATTAGCTGTTAAGTCAATTATAACCAAGCTACAATCTATAGACACAGAGAGGTTAGGCATAGAGGAAAGGGTGGTGGGGGGCATGGATCTCCTCAGGAAGAGGAAATAGAATAGATTTAATGGTAGACTAGGGGCAAGGAGGACTGGAACAGGAGGATCAGGTGAGAAGGAGGAGGCAAAATCGGTTGAGGGAGGGAATTTGGGGAGCGACAGCTAGAATTGAGAGGCATTTGGGGGATGGCATGGAAACTTAGCATAGAGGAAACTTTCTAAAATATATGAAGGTAATCCTAACAAAGTCTCAAAATAATGGAGGATACAGAGTCCCAACTGGCCATCTCTTGTCTCCAATGAAGCTTCTGGTACTGGGGCAGAGTTACATCCAATTGAGTTGTTAGCCAAAGGGGTCCCATGGGAATTCCCAAATAACCGAGGCTATTGCTAAGAAAATACATTAATCGCCACAATCTGACAGCAATGTCCATTGATGAAGACAACACCCATACAACTTATTGAACATAGAGAGATTGAGCTGCTTACTATATAAAACCTTCACCTACATGTTCTAGTGTCTTTGGTAAGAGAAGGTANTCTGCAGTCTATAAAAAGAGAGCTGTATACACCAATCTAGCCACAAAACTTATGATCCACAATGCTGTCTGCCCCTGCAAAATATGCTAGGGCAATAGTGGCACAAAATTTGTGGGAGCAACCAACCAAAGTTTCATTTGACTCAAAGGCCCATACCAGGATATAGAATCCATACCCAAAATTGCTTGAGTGACAAAGAACCAGAGACTAGATAACCCAGAGATCTAGAGTAAAACCAAGCAATAATGATCTAAAAAAAAGTAATGGTAAAATGATTCCTAATGATATTCTGCTACACTCATAGATCAGTGCCTTACTCAGCCATCACCAGAGACCCTTCCTTCTGCAGCAGATGAGAGCAAATTACAGAGAGAGTGAGACCTTGGAGCACTTAGCCCTAAATAGGATGGCTCCATAAAATTCCTCCCCTCGGAGATCAGGGAACCTTGGAGAAGAGAAGCATAAAAAGACCAAGAGCCCTATGGAATGGCAGACACCAGGAGAGCAAGGTCTTCTAAATCAACTGAGCCAAGCTCATACAAACTCACAGAAGCTGAAGCAGCAAGGACAGGGCCTGCACAGGTCTGTACCAAGTTCTCTGCATATATTATAGCTTTTAGTTTAGTATTATTTTTGAGAAGAAAATATTATTGTACAAGGGTCTAATGGATGGGAAAGTATAGTTGTAGCAGGCAATCACTGCCTTCTTTAACATTGTATGCCCATCATTCTGATGGCCATGAATAGCCAAAGGTGTTGCCACTTTGCATTACAGTTTTCCCAATGCCACCCATCAGCTCCTGACCCTGCATTCCAATCCTGAGACNGGAGAAGGTGCCAAACAGCACCCCTGCCATGCCCACAGCTCAACCCATGACAAAGCCCATCTTCACAGGGGTCGAAACAGCTAGGCTGGGACTGCCCTGCAGGCACCCACAGCTACCCACCTGCATTTCCTTTGCTGCCTCATTCCTTGGCTCATGTCTCACACTGAAAGCTAGGTGAAGGGCACTCANTGCCAGTCCTAGTTTAGTATTTTTATGGGACTCCTGAGTGTGTAAATGAGTGGGTCTCTGATTCTTGTACCTTCTCTTGGGCTCTTTTCTGTTGGTTTGCCTTGTCTAACTTTGATGTGAGGGTTTTTGTTTTATCTTATTATATTTTATTCTGTTACATTTTATTATTATCTCTTAGAAGCCCGTTCTTTTTAAATAAGAGGCAGAAGGTAGTGTATATGGATGAGAGGAGAGGTGATGAAAACTGGGAGAAGTAGGGGGAGGGAAAGCTATAATCACAACATATTGTGTGAGACAAGAATATATTTTCAATAAAAGGGGGAAAATTCCAAAGAAGAATGACGGTAACTTCCTCCAGTGTATCTATGACTGAAATTTTAAAGGCTCTAGTGGTTAAGGCTGTTGACCAATTGAATGACTATAGACATATGATAGCACTGAAATTTTATGACTATACTAAGATTCCCAGAATATAAGTTGTTCCAGTTTGAAGAAAAGAATGTTTTATCACTGGAAAAAAAAGTACTATCCTTAAAAAACAAAGTTGAATTCCAAGAATTGCCAATATTTAAAGGCAAATAAGAACTGCCAACAATGGGGAAATCATGTGACATAAGGTTGAATATGAAAATAAGAAGTACTAGACAATTATTCACATTTTCTTGAGACAGTGGGAAGAGAGGAATTAATTAAACTGCCCATTGTGAGCTTAGCTTGTCACTTCAGAGAAGAGCAGAGAAGCAAGGGGCAGGTGACCATCATGTCTATGTTATATTAGGTATTTCTAGACTAAGTCTCTTCTTCAGGAAAATAAAGTCATGGTACTACCATAGCCAGGGTCTATGTTGATGTCTAGTGGCCCTTGTTGCCACCAAAGTCCATACAGATGCCTGGGGCTAGGATTCAGCCTGGAGACATGTTGGTGTCCAAAGGACACACTGCCATGGGGGCCATGCCAAATCTAGTAGCCTGCACTGCCACCTGGGGCCATGGTGACATCCAAGCCCATGCTGCTTCCTAGGACCATATCTGAGTCTGAGGTCTTAACACAGCTGTGTTCTGTATAGATGTCCATGGCCCCTGTTGCCACCAAAGGCTGCACAAATGCCAGAGATCTAGGCNACAACCTGCTGTGGTATTTATACAATGTCAATATGTATTACTCTCACTGGTTAATAAAAACTGACTGGGATATAGCTGGGCAGGATGAGATTGGGCAGGAGAGACAGACTAGGAGGATGCTGGGAAAAAGAAGGGCAGAGTCTGAGGAGTTTCAAGGAGACAGCCATGAGATGCAGAACAAGTAGGATAGGCAGTACATAGATGAGGTAAATGAGCCTCAGGGNAGCACATAGATTAATAGAAATGGATTAATTTAAGTTATAAGTGTAGGGAAAAGGGGCTAGCTAAAGAAACCTGTCCTGACCCTGGAGCCCAGAACCAGTGAAAGAAACACAGCCTAGATCTGAGAGTCAAGCCAGAGAAAGAAACACTTTATCCCTGAACCCAGAACCAAATAAACATGCCCTAACTCTGAAACCAGTGCCAAAGAAACATATTTTATCCCTGGAATCAGAGCCAGTGAAAGAAATATGACCTGGCCTTAGAATTAGAGCCAAAAAGCTAAGAAAGGCCAGTGAAAGAAACACAGTTTGGCCCTGCACCTCTCCTGGGCAAAACAGTGGAGCTGGCCCTGATGGTATGAGTGTGAGTGAACCAGGCCCTAGGGTGCGAGCAGAGCAGGCGGGCTTCATTGGATGGGTTGGCTGAGGCAGTGTTGGGGAGCATGCAGCGGAGGTGAGGGGTGACAGTGGAGGAAAGCTGGCACACTGATCAGTCTAGCTGACACCCAGGCCTAGCACCAGGGCTGTGAGTTGGCCCACATCAACATCCACCTACCTCGTCTANGAACTGATAGAGCATGAGAAGAGGATGAAACTACAGACCCCAAATTGCAGATCTCCACGACACAGGACAAGGGCGGAAGTCCAGGGGGAGCCCCGATGAAAGCCCATTGTTGATGGTGTGACAGAGGATGGGGTCTTGAACCAGACCCATACCTCATGGCAATGAACACTTGCAAAGGAAGATGAGTGGACTAAAGGGTGAAGTGTGTGTGTGACTCACCAGGCCACACCGCAGCGTCCACAATGAGATTCTTNTTTTTGTTTTGTTTTGTTTTTCCATCTTTCTTCATTCTTATTCTGCTTTGTTTGTTTGGTTTGGTTTTTGGTTTTACTTTTAAATTTTGTTTTGTTTGCGGCCTGGGGGGCGCGGGGCGGGGTTTCAAGGGTGGATGATGAGGAGGGGCTATAGGGAGATGGGCGAGATCGGGATGCATGATGTGAAAACCACAAAGAATCAATAAAAGCTAACGAAATAAGAAAGAAAGAAATACGGTCTTTCCCAATGTGCAGATCTACCCAACAATTCTGAAAAGACAGTCATCTTTTCAAATGTCACAAAAACTCATCAGCCTATGACATATACTTAGATAATGCTTGGAAACCAGATAAAGACACTGTTTCTGGAATATGACCATGGATAGTTAGACTGCCCGTTCCCTAGCTTTGATTGAATGTGCTATTTGACAAACTCAAATATATAAAAAGTACATTNTCTTCACCATAATCTCCACCTTCTCCATTCTCCCTCCCATCCCCATTGCTCACGTGGTCCTTACAGTTCCCCTCCTCACACTTGTATCTTTTGTTGTTTTATTTTTGGTACCCACTGATTTGAGGCCCCGTATTTTAACAGTCTTTTGCTTATTGCTTTTCCTTTTTTAGCAAGAAAATAAATTTTTGTCATCCCAATGGATGTCTTGGTCATTCTGAGGAGCTAGACCTGTTCAGAAATAGGAAAAGGCCCTCTCTCTCCCACTAGGAACATGGAAAACCTCACTCTACATATCAGATGGAGATGTAGCCTGTCTCTTATACACATCGTTCAGAAATAGGAAAAGGCCCTCTCTCTCCCACTAGGAACATGGAAAACCTCACTCTACATATCAGATGGAGATGTAGCTGACAGACAGGATTAACCTCCAGTAAGGGAGATTCGAACTCCATTCTGATGGAGACTTGTGTACTATTGGAGAGCTACATTTTTAAAATGGCATTTTCTATTCAAGGACAGTAAGCTTATGATAGGAGCTTTTTTCTTGAAGGTTCCAAATGAAAAGTAAATGATTTCTGAATTTCCAAAAAAACAAACGCTAGGTAGAAATCTTGTGAGCAGTAATCTAATGCTTCTCCGCTTTTTCCAATTGTTATTGTTATTCCACATTGTTCCAGGGGATGTTATTTGCCCCGGGGAAGAATCAGAAGAATCCAGAGGGGAAGTCAACTGCATTTCAAAAGGACTTTTAAAAACTTATAACTGAAACATTTTTTTGAAAACTGAAAGAGGTTTTAAGTTTAGCACACTTTTCTAGAGAGAGAAGTTTCTTGTAGTTTGGAGAGAATGATTTTGAATATCAAAATCTGAGCACTAAAATATTCTATGTGTGAAAAATATAATGTGAGGCTGAATAACATAAAGACATACAACCTTTGGAAAAGACANCATTGCAGTCAGTGGGATACTGAGGGAGGCAGACTCTTGCCCCTGCCCCAAGGTAAACCTTGATGCCCTTATCAAGGACAGAAAGGAGTCAGTGAAACGGGGGGAGTATGAATGTTCTTTACTTTCCAGAGAGGCCTCCCAGAAAGGGTTGAGGCCTGGCAGGGAGGGGTAGGNAAGTGAGGTGTTAGGTGGATGGTTTGAGGATGCCAAGTTAACTCTAGTTCACTACATCACGAATACAGCTGAACAATCTAAGACTATAAAAGGGTGATGGAGAGAAGGTGGACATAGAATGGCCCCAGCCTGTCCACAAGCAAGACATGAAGTACAGGAATCACACTGATGAAAGAACATGGAAACACCGAAGTCCTCTCAACATACAATGCTAAGGTTGGCTGTG
>LZPO01066642.1:79239-89377 GCA_001675575.1 Neotoma lepida
GCAGAAGTCCACTGGGATTGGGGGTGGTGATGCAGTGGCAGCATGGCCAGGGATGAGCTGGGATGGCGTTGGGCTAGAGAAGGGTCATGATGGCAGAATCTGGGGTGGGTGGGTACAGTTTCNNAGTCAGACTGGTCACTCACCCATTTTGCCTTGTGTGGCCTGGTCCTGCCTAGTGGAAATCTTCTGNAGTTGGTGGAAGGGGCTAGCTGCAGGGCTGGGAACTAGCAATGGTGGCATGGGCTTGGCAAAGTATTGCCTGGGGCAGAATCCATGGAGTTTAATTTTTGTCTGTAGAACATGCTTGTTCTTTGACATAGACAGATAAAAATATTTCATAAAATATCAAATCAAAACAATACGTATAAGTGGTATAATTTCAGGGACACAAAATGTTAAAGTCTTAGCCCTGTTTCCAAAATTCTTTCTGGAATAGAAATGTGTGGCCATGAAGGAAAAAGCATAAATAAAAAAATTGGTCACAGGTATGAAACAAGCCGGGAGTTTAGATACACAAATGAGCTCATATGAGACCTGAATGCCCAGTGATATAGCATGAAAAGAAATCCATCTGACCCTGCATGGGGAATGCCTCCTGAGCCTGTGTGCTTGGAAAATCACAANGTGAAGCATGGTGATAAGATAATGAACAACACAAATTTAGGGATGAAAGAGANATCATATATGACCTTGCCCTAGTTTCTTTTATCCAGAAATATATAGAATATTAGGACTTGTAAATCACATGTTCTAACCGCATACATAGGAGCAGCTTGAACTTCTTCTATGCATGTGTTCTGTACANGGCTGAGTCCATGAATGTAGATGAAGCAAGTGTGAATTATACTCAAGATTCTATAAACTCTCAGGAAGTGTGTGTCACAGGAAGAACCTTGGAGTTTGTTTGAGGAGCATTTGGCCTCAGACCCATGTCTGAGAACTTGTGCTGTAGTCCAATGATTGATACACAAGCACATTGTCGGGGACACTGTGGAGGGACATGTCCTTAATGAAAGTGATCTGAAAGCTGAGTCCTAAAGTATGTCCTGCAACAGTACCGGGAGCTTCCCATGGATCTCTTCTCTGCTCAACATACCTGTTTATGTGAACCCATGGCAAAAGCTGTTCTAGAAGGATCTGTATCTTATGTCTCTGAAATATAATTGTGGTAAAAAAAGAAAAAGTAAAGGATATTAAGGATAAATCTCCTATAAAAATCTGAACATAAAGAGTGATAAGGCATGGAATAAGAGAAAGAAAAGGAGGAGAAAGAGAGAGACAAAAGGAAAGAGACAAAGAGAAAATATACTCAAGGACTTTCTCTGTACTTAGAGCCAAAACATTCCTTAGGAAAAAAACAGAGTTGTAGGTCTTATGCATATCAGTAAATTCCTTTTCCAGATATCCTTCCTCATGGCCTTGGTCATTTTAGAGTATTGATAGTCTAAAAACCATCTCCTCACTGACTGCCTTGTGTTCACAACTATTTGTGCCTCTTCTTCCTTAGCTCTTTCCTTGAGCTATCAGGTCACTTATCTCTATGGACAGGGGCAGGAGGAGNGTGATGGTAGATTTCCACAGTGTTAGAAGTTCTGAAATATTTATAAATATGNAATACAAAAGGCACTTATAGATACAGCCTCTTCATTGNTTTTGAGAAGAGCCTAAGAGCAGGATGGTATTACAGTTGTCACTCCTTTTAGAAATGAAATTCTGAGATCTGTAGTGGTTCAGGGAGACAAACCTAGAAAGTGGATCTAAATTTGTATCACCCCTGTCTCCTCCTGTGTGGATTACTCTGTCTAAATGATGGTTGATCAAAAGGCAGAAACATAGCTCCATTCACTTAGTGATAAAGATCTGTCATTGTCATGAAATAATGTAAGTTGGAAAATAATCCCAAACTGTCTTCAGATATGAGAGTTCTCATTAATATGACTTGCTGGACTTTTCTAAATTTTATAGAAAGACATGATACAAATTCAATAACTAAAATTGGTCCATTTTTAATGGGTATTTCCCGAAGTTTGGAACTCATTCAGCAGCTGTTTTCTTTCACCACTCTGAAGATATCCTNCNATGCATTTGTATTTCCCATCCACAGTTTAAAATGTTTAAGTCATGAATACTTTTTTTTGTTTATATCCAATACTGATCAGATTAATTTTCTATTGCTGCATAGCAAACTTGGTACCTTAAAACAACATACATTTTAGACCTGTTTCCTGATTCAGGTATTTGGGCACCATCTTTTTGGTCTTCTGCTCAAGGTCTCATAAACCTGCAGAGTATTTACAGGGGTATAGCCATTGCTGCAGAGTGCTATGCACTTCCAAACTCTGTTGAGAGAATTTAGTTCCTTGGGATTAGAGGACTGAAGTTGCTTTTCTTTCTGGTTGTCATTTGTGAATGTTATGTTTATAGAGATTACTCAGGTGTTTTGCACATAGTCCTCTCGCTGGTACCCTTAAAACACATCACCTTACTACTTCAAAGCCACTGAAGAAGTATGTCTTTCTCCAGTCTGGATACATGGATCTTTAATTTAAAAAAAAATATGGCTTTAACTACACATACCATTGTTTAAATGTATAATGATAAGGCAGATCTCTATGTAATGCATTTTAGCATGGGAGTGATATCCTATCATCCTTGCTATATTATATTAGGAATTGGCAAGTCCAGTCTGTCCACAGTATGAGGAAGGGCTTTATACACAGGTGAGACTCATTGTGGTTCATCTTTGGGATGATTTGCAACACGTGGAATCATCTTAAAGTTGTATCTTCTCAAGTCCACAGAGTAATTTTTATTGGTCTGTCCCTACTGTGTGCTTTGCCTTCTACTTGACTTTTAGTTCTTTATTTCTTTTTGCAGATCCATCTGTACAGTTCTTTTGCATTCTGAACACTCTATTTTTTCCTGATAAGGGCCAAATGATAAATAATTTAAGGTTTTGGACCATAATATCTGCTGCATTAAATTTTGCAAAGGTAACCCCAAAATGGCTGTAAATAATACATAAATGTGGTGGTCATTGAAAATCAACTTAATTGTGTGGTTAATACTATTAAAATATCATATGCTTTTTGTTTCAAAAATATCTTTCTTTTTATTTATTTTTAATTGATTTTAAATTCTGAAGTCTTTTACATCTTGTAGCCTGTATAAAAACAGATGGTGGTCACATCAGCTGGCAGGCCATAGTTGCTTACCCCTGCTTTATATGAATAAATTATAAAGACAAATTGAAGCTCTAGATTACATTATCTTCCTGTAGTAGGATTTTATTATACTCCCTGGCAGGTGGTAGTAGGGACAAGATCCTATTTGTCTAACTAGGGACTAAGGTAATTTGGATCTAGTTTCAATCTTTGTGAGGGTTAATTTATTTCNACTCACTCTTTCCTNTATAAGNNCATATGGAGGTTGCAGATGCTGTGTTCAGTTTCTAGGTTCTTTTGACCAAAGACTACAAACAACAAATGACAGTTCCTCAAAGAGACCACAGAGAGTTGAATGTCAGACTAACACATTTATTTACATCCTTTCTTTCTAAATTCTTCACTCCTAAAGAATATAGTAATATCTGTATCACTTAGTGATGATAGCATTGTTTGAGATGTAGTAGAATTTATTATATAAAGAAATGAAGAGTGGAAGGCTAAAAAGAACCCTAGTAAAGAACCATTGACTCCAGCTCTCTCACTTTAACTCAGTTTCTTAAACACACACACACACACACACACACACACACACACACACACACACACATTTCCTGTGTTACTGTGAAGTGACATAAAGCAATGTGAAGAATTCAGAGCGGGAGGCAAAACCTGGCAGAGAATCAGAGTCATTTTATTTTATGATATCATCACTAAAAGATAAATAAATAAAGGGCTGGATGAGAAAATTTATCTCTTTAAACATATACCTACTCAACAGAGAACATAAAATCAGTTATATGGAAACTGAATCAATCCTCCAATCCTCTGTTCACTATTACAATGTGACTTCTTACTTGTTATCTCTGGCAATTCCATTATTAATGAAAACAATTTCAAATCAGTCATATATATGTTTCATAACTTATTAGATCAGGTGTCTTAGCTGTCTTGTGTTTAATGATGGTTTCTTAATTGTCAGCTCAATGCTTTAGAGTAAAGAAGATCATGTCATGGAAGACATGTATAATTATGTTCTAAGTGGGGTTTTATTGGGATAAAATGAGTGAGAATATGTATACTGCATAGCTTTACACGTAGCACTTCATAAGAACATATGAAAAGTCTTAGTAATTATTGCTTAAATGACCCAATTCTAAGAATACTGAGAGAACAAAGATGAATGTGATGGACTCAGCCTCACAAATGTAAAAATAAATCCTGATTTTTGTGTGTTTTTAAACTGTAGATGGATATTAACTTCTATTAGGGCTATCTATAGGAAATCAAATGATTGAAGGGTATCAAGGATAACCAGCGAGACTGAGGTTTGCGGCCAACTTGAGCTAAGGCTTCAGAATGAGTGTTGAGTGTGAGGTGATTGGATCAGAGATGAGAAATATCAGTTTGAAAGCTCAGACAACAAATTCTGGGACAGGATTGATGATTTCATCTGAACCCTTTAAACTGGCTTCAAGTGTCAAAGTACCAGAAATCATCCGTGTGTATGTCTGACTGTAAATATCCTTGCTTAAACTCTACTTGATAGCTGCTTCTGCTCTCTTCTTAGAGAACACCAAGCTTTATGATCCTTTCTGTTGGCATTGGTGAAATGGGCAGAAAACATAGCCTAGATCCCAACAGACCCTGGCCCACTCCAAGATGGAAAATTTAAATTAAAAAATTAAAATNTCTTTTAACCAGAGAGACAGCTCCTAATAACTCAACCAACTCTCTTCTCCCAAGTGTGTCAAGATTAGATAATTAACTGCCTCAGTAACGAGGTCTCAAGGCACTGTATTGATCATATCCTGTTTTGTTTTTTTTTCCATTAATCATTAGGGAGTAAAAAGTGTTATTTGGGAGAAAGATATCCAGGATACTGACAGAAGTTTAGGACTTTATTACCCTCTTCTCATGTATAGTTACTGCTTTGTGATCTACAGACAAGCTCACTATGGGCAGGACTAGAAAATCTGAAGGAACTTAGAATTTCTTTGTCTTTAGTTTTGGTCTCATACACAGGATGACTGGCATTGTTTCTTTCCTCTGAAGTAGCCACTTTTAGGTGTGGCTTCTTGGAAATTTGTCAGAGTGTCAACAAATCAGAGGCTCCTAAAACATCAGTAACTCCATAACAAAACTCTTTGTATTAGGTAAAATATAATTGTTTTTGATAGGTAATTTAAAGTTAAGTAACTGATAGATTTTATGTAATTTTAAAAAGAGACTTGACAGAAACCTTGGGAAACATTTTATATCTGTTAGTAAGAAATCTATAATATGTTATTATAGATGATAAAAATTTTAGAATGATGGATGGGACTCAAGCTTGAACACAATTCTCTAGAAGATGTAAGAAGTTAACTACCTGGTGAGTCTGTCTTTGTTTTCTGTTGAGGGGGAACACTTAGAAGAGCCACTCCGTTGACACAAATCCACCCCATTGGTAGTCTATAGAAGGAGAACATGGCCTCTCATATAGCCTATATGGACCTACATGGAAATGCAGATGAACATNTTGTATAATATGATAAAAAGGGAATAAAATACTTGAAGGGTTTTGCATTAAGTCTGATATCCAAAGCAGTTCAAGAATGGAAGCTTCATGAGTGCAAAGACCATCTTGATCACTTTTCTTTTCCACTATCACTGTACTTATACTTTTCAACCATTGAATACACTGTACTATTAAAGATATGTCTTTTCTGAGGATAACCAAGTAAAGTTTGATTTTCGCAAAAGGATTTAGCAAAGGGGATCTTTGAAGCCTACAGAAAGTGCAACAATAAATTGATTTCCTTTTCTAAAATAATATAAACAATGCATTCATCCAGAATTTGTCCAGAGATAAGACTTTTTACCACCTTTTATGCCNTCTACCTGATAGAAAAGAAAGGCAAGAACCTTATTAAATAATAGTTTTCCCTATGACATTTCTTAAAAAAAAAAAAGAAAGGCAATAAAAAGCTCTCTAAACTAAAGCAATCTCTGAACCTTGTGCTTTCCATCCAGTTGTCACTCTGTCACTCCCTACTTCATTTCTCATCCTGTCTTCCCTATTTACATATCCAAGGCCTAGATGAGTAGCTCCAATCTTGTCAATGTCTCTAATCTACCTACTCTTCTGTCTTAGAGAGGCTCTTACATAACGACAACAGGAGAGAAATTTTTAGGCTGTTAATAACTTTGAATAAGTGGACTGGAGAAGGAAGGAAAAAATATTCCAGGCCATGAGCATAAAACTACAGGCCTGAAAAATGCCTTTCATTCACTGAAATGAAATTAAGTTCTAAGAATAATGAGAATGAATTTCCATGTATACAGGTATAATGTAAAACTATTCCAAAGGAGTCACCTCCGAATTATCAGTTGCATACCAGGCAAGGATCCTGGTGAAACTGCTTACTGCTCCTAGTTATACTAGTTGAGTGGGCAGCCACCATGACCTCAGAAAGAAGTAAAAGTTTGGCCATCATAAACAGTTAGAAACAACACTGAAAATTGTGTTGTACCTAATCCATATCTGTGTTGGGACAATTCATGTAGCTATTTGTGATTCTGCTGGATGCACCTCTAGAAAGATTTCAAAGGAGGATGAAAAGGGGAAATTAGAAAATTTATAAAATCAGGTTTGAAGTATTCAAAGAATCGTTTACAATACAGAGAGGTCTGATTGAATTTAAACTGGCTAAGTTGTCAAACAGAAAGGAATAGCTACTAATAAAATGACTATTTATTATGGGCTTCCTGTTTGTCAAGTACCAGATCAAATTCTTCACCTGCATTAAACCTGTTTAATTCACGGCAGCCCTGTGCTTTACTACTACAATCATTTTGCAAGTGAATTTTGAACATTGTGGTTAAAAGTTTGAAGTGATTGAGTGAATTTATGCAAGGGTGTCCAGTGAGTAGTTTTTCATGAAAACATGATTACAGCATTCAGGTAGAAGTATGGACAATGATTAAGTCAACTGAGATGTGGGAAATGGGTACAGAAACAATTGCAGTGACTCAGCGGAGGATGATGGGCATCAAATGTTGGGTGCTAGTGGGAAGAAGGAAGAAGAGGGAAGACAGGTGTATTTCAGAGAACTATGTCTTTATGGCAGTATGTAAGGGAAAAGAAGCATTTCAATGGACTCTCAACTTGCTGGATGGAAGTAAAGGTAATGACGGGAGGATATTTCTGTCCTTTTATAGTCTCCTGCTCCAGCTTCACCTTGGGGAAGACAAAAGATAGATGGTCCAGTTTTTTTTCTTCCCTAACATTGTGTGGGATATGCAAAATGAAGTAAATCAGAGAACTTCAGTTCTTCTTTGTTTAAATGAATTTTCTCATTGCTTCCACATAGGAAGCCTATTTTCTCCTTGCCAAAGATCGTCAGCTCATTTTANCCATTTTCCTTCTTTGTCTAGAATTCTAGGAAGTAGCAGAATGAATGTATTAAAACACTCTGAAGCCATTTCCATGACATCAGAGAACAGTTGTTCCAGTTCTGTAGAAAAACTAGGCAGTGGCTTTTCTTCTTTTTATGATTTTTGAGGATGACATGGGTAGGTAGGTTCCAGGACTTGGGAGGCAATGTCTAGGACTAGACCAGGATTTTGAGGTGGAGAACTCTTCTAGGGAATGTACCTAGTACTGGGTATTGGATGATAAAATGTAGAAAGGGTATTAGTTTCACACATCTTTATTTTTGTCTTTATCTTTTACTAAATAACTGATCTTTTTTTCCAGATAGAATTTATCACATTCAATATCATATTTGCTTTTGAGGTAGATCTAGTTCTCTAGTTGTTGTTTATTTAGAAATAGTTATATTTCATTTTTTTATTTGTGTGTGTGTGCCTGTGCGAGTACATGTGAGCATGTAGACACCAAAAGACAACTTCTGGGAGTTCCACCATGTGGATATGGGGATCAAATCTTCAGACTTGGAATTTCTTCACTGGGTTATCTTGCTGGCACTGTTTCTTTATGTCTTAAGTCAATTATCCTGAAACATACTTGATACACAATAAACCATGAATATTGAACAAATGTAGTAGTTAAGTGTGGACACCACAAATATGAAAAAGACACATCCATGAGCTTCAAACATTCCCTAGAGGCTCTTGATGCTCTATTGTGTGTTCTACCCTCTAAAAATGTTTAAAATTCATAGCACAATGTTATTAACATAGCCATTATGCTATATAGAAAAATCTTAAGAGGTAATTCACACTACATGTTGAAATGTTATAGTTGTTGAACAATTCCCCATTCTCTACTCTGGCTACTGACAATTATTGATAATGCTAATTTAATCTATATTATTTTGAATATTTTAAGTAACTCAAACAATTTATCCACCTGTGTCTTGCTTGTTTCACTTGCATGATATACTCTAGATGAATCCTCANTGCTACAAATTTCAGAATTCCTTCCTTTCAGAATGAACTATACCCTAGTACATAATGTTTTTGTTTTTGTTTTGTTTTGTTTTTTTGAGACAGGGTTTCTGTATGTAGACCTGGCTGTCCTGGAACTAACTCTGTAGACCAGGCTGGCCTTGATCTCAGAGGTCAACCTGCCTCTGTGTCCCAAATGCTAGAATTAAAGGCTTGCACTACCGACAACTGGCTTCAAATGTCGATTTTCTTTAGTCTCTTTTTTTTTCTCTATAAATAGCTGGATTGTTTCTCTAAGTTAGCTATTGTGTATAGCACTATAATAAATATGAAAGTAANGNNANNNNTTNNNNTTGTGATTTAATTTAAGTAAGCATATAGAAAGTTACTTAACATCATTAAATATTTGAAAAATAAAATTAAAATACACAATTAGATGTCACATCCTAAAAGTTAAGATGTATATAAAATGAATTATAAGCATGTATGAATTTGTGAATAATGATAAGTAAGCATTATATAAAACTTTTTAAAATATTTGACTGAATGGAAAACATGTGCACTGTTGATGAAATATAAAAAGCAAAATTGCTGCAGAAAACAGTACAGGAAATTCCATAAAAGTTAAAATAAGACTAATATGTGACTCATATAACTATATAACTATAGAGTTAATAACTATATAAAGAAGAAACTGAAGCTAAGCTATTTCTGCAAATCACTTNTAATTTTGATCTACTTGGATTTTTGTCTCCATCTATGCTCCCAATCTCATGGTCCTAGTTTAAGGAGTCTACATTCCCAAAGGAGAGGTAGCACAAAGAGAAAGACTGAACAATTCTCCAATAGCTGAGCCTCGAGACTCTGGGGTCTCCAGCCTTGCCTGAGGTAGACACATTCATTACTGAAGGCCTTGGTCCAGCCAACTCTGGTTCGTGTTGGCATCATCTCAGCTTTTCTTTCTTTTGCCCCACTCCCCGAAGTATACACTAGTCTCAATGGCAAAGTCAAACGAAACCTTTGTAACAGAGTTCCTCTTCGAAGGTTTCTCCAGCTTTGGTTGGCAGCACAGGCTTGCCTTTTTTGCTGTTTTTCTAACACTGTACTTTCTGACTCTGTCTGGCAACATGATCATCGTGACTATTATTCACCTGGATCATCATCTCCATACTCCCATGTACTTCTTCCTGGCCGTGTTGTCCATCTCTGACACCTGCTACACTGTGACCATTATACCACGGATGCTTTCTGACCTCCTCAATCCATACCACACAATTGCTTTCCAAGACTGTGTGGTCCAGATCTTCTTTTACCTAACTTTTGGCATCAACAATTGTTTCCTACTCATGGTCATGGGATATGATCGTTATGTGGCCATCTGCAATCCTCTAAGGTATTCAGTCATCATGGGTAGGAAGGCTTGTGTCTACTTGGCATCTGGGTCACTGGGAACTGGCCTANGCATGGCTATTGTTCAGGTTACATCAGTGTTTAGCCTGCCCTTCTGTGATGGCTTTGTTATCCCCCACTTCTTCTGTGATGTGAGACCCCTGCTGAAGCTGGCCTGTGCAGATACCACT